>CATQJL010000112.1:84723653-84783596 GCA_958299035.1 Cylicocyclus nassatus
TTATTTATTTTATTTTTATTTATTTTTATTTTTATTTTTATTTATTTTTCAGTTATTTACTGACCTTTTGCCAGTAAATAAAAACAACGTTTCACGAGCGGTGCTGAAATAAGTGCATTACTATTTATATATATAATTATGCACTAATTACACTTGAGACAGAGGTGGCCGAGAGGTTAGTGCTCTTGTCTCTGGCGAAGAAGGTCACGGGTTCGGTTCCACTCAGAGGCTAATTTCTTTGGCAAAGCTCTTGCCCCACGAATCCAGCGTCAGGCTGCTCAACCAAGAGAAAGCGCGCGACAAGCCGGCTGAAGAAGACAATTCGTCGCATCAAAATGCTCTTTTATGTTCGGACAAAATCTTCGGATCAAAGCTAGGGCGTTCCCCGGAGGCGACGCAACCCTAGCATACTGTTCGCACTCGAGCCCGACGAGTGCGAACAGTATGCTAGGGCTATCGTCTCAACAGGGTGAGCAGGGACGGCTAAAGAAGCTAGTTCACTGTAGGCACGGTACAAGTTCACAGGTAGGTTACGTCTAGCTACGCTTAACGTCGGATCTCTCACAGTTCGTCATCGGGAAATAGCAGATCTCCTCAGAAGACGCAAAATAGACATCGCCTGTCTTCAAGAAACCAAATGGAAAGGAGAAAAGTCGAGAGACATCGGTGACGGCTACAAGCTTCTGTACAAGGGAACAAGCAGTAGTAGGAATGGTGTCGGAATAATTGTCTCCGAAGCATTGCGAGATAGAATCACCGGTGTAGACAGGATAAACGACCGTCTGATGAGCATAGGAGTAGACGTTGGAAACAAGAAGTTTCGAGTAGTAACAGCGTACGCGCCACAAGCAGGTTGCGCAGAAGCTGAAAAAGAAGAGTTTTGGCAAAAGCTCGACGACTACATAAGCGCCATACCACAAGAAGAGATGCTACTGATGGGAGCAGACCTTAACGGGCACGTAGTAAAGCAACGAAGAGGCCTTCAGAAGTGTCACGGAAACCACGGATACGGCATGCGTAACGACGAAGGAGAACGTATTCTGGAGTTCGCAACGGCTCATGACTTGGCCTTAGCGAATACATACTTCATCAAGAAGACCAATCATCTAGTCACTTACGCCAGTGGGGACCGCAGATCGCAGATAGACTTCTAAACGGTGCGACAGAATGAGGTCAAGTACGTAAGGGATAGCAAAGTCATCCCCGGCGAAGACTGCGTACCTCAGCATAGACCACTACCTGTAGACTTGAATATTCCCATCGACAGAAGAAGAAGAGCAATGACGAAGGGTAAGGAACGCATCAAATGGTGGAAGCTCAAGAACGACCTTCAAGCCAAAGCAGCAATGCAGTCGGCCCTGCCAGAGATGGAAGAAGAACCAGAACATTCGTGGACGCATCTGAAGAACAACATCCATCAGATGGCAAGCAGTCTACTAGGACGCACGAAACCCGGAAGGCCTCGAAGCTCGAAAAGGAAACGTGGTGGTGGAATTCTACCATACAAGAGTTCATCAAGAAGAAGAAGAAGATGGCGTATAGAGCATGGCAGAAGTCAGGAACAGAAGAAGCACATGAAGAATACCTGAATGCAAAGCGTGAAGCTAAGAAGAGTGTCAAAGAGGCGAAGGAAGCTTATATGACAGACGTCTACAAAAAGCTGAACACTCGTGAAGGCGAGCGAGAGATATACCGAATTGAAAGAAGGAGATCGAGAGCCACACAAGACACGGATCATTACAATATCAAGGATGTGAACGGAAGAATCCTAAGAAGACCAGAAGAGATATGTGTACGATGGCAAACGCACTTCGAAGCAATCGCATCTACAAGCTACGAGAAGTTATCTACAGTAGTAGCAGATCCCGTAAAAGGACCGGTAATGAAGATCACAGAGGAAGAAGTCCGCAGCGCCATAACGAAGACGAAAAGCGGAAAGGCAACCGGTCCAGACGACATCCCCAGCGAATTCTGGAAGAAGTGTGGGCAGGCTGGAGTCACTTGGATAACGCGACTACTCAATCAGATAGTAGAATTCAAGAAGATACCGAGCGACTGGTACAAAAGCACAACGATACCAATATGGAAGAACAAAGGGGACATAGCGGACTGTTCTACGTACCGGCCTATACGTCTCATGAGCCACACGCTGAAGATATTCGAAAAAATACTGGAGACGAGAATTCGAAGCATCATAAAGCTGGCCCCTAACCAATGTGGATTCGTGAAGGGCTGTAGCACGACAGACGCCATTCACACAGGCAGAATAATGATCGAACGAAGCAGAGAAAGGCAAAGTCAACTACAAGCCGCCTTCCTAGATCTCGAGAAGGCGTTCGACAAAGTACCGCACGAGATAATATGGTGGGCACTGCGCAAGCACATGGTGCCAGAGAGCTATGTACAGTGGATCCAAATGATCTACAAAGATGCCACCAGCCACGTCCAAACAGCCGCAGGACCGTCAGAAGAATTCTCGATACACGCTGGAGTACATTCCGTACTCTCACCGCTCCTGTTCATCACGTAATGGATGCGATAGTTGAACACTTCATACGGCAATCGCCGTGGGCACTCATGTAAGCGGATGATGTAGTCCTACTAGCAAGAAGCAGGCAAGAACACCAAATGGATGTACAGCAGTGGAAAGATCATTGGAGCTGCACGGATTGAAGCTGAACACAACAAAGACAGAGTACGTGGAGATTGGAGCTCAGACACTAAGGCCCGTAGTAATCTACCCTACCAGGTGGCATCAAAGATGCCGGCAAGTTCGCGAACCTCGCGGCATGTTCGTGTTTCGGGCGCAAGCTAAATTTTGCTTTAAATTCTCGTTTTTTAATCAGTTTTTCTCTGTTTTTGTACTTCTCGAGCTTGACGTCTTAATTTCATATTACCCGTACTCCGCAGTCATACGCACATGAAATTTCGATAACGCAAGCAGCCGCAAAAGACTTACATCAAGCGCGTTCGAACCTGCATCCGTCAACTTTGAGCGCCGCAGCACTAACCATTCAAGCACGCGCTCAGTTTTTCTACGTGCGGCAGCAATGACAAAAACGCACAAAAAAGTCGCGCCTGTGAGAGCGCAGGATCAATACATTGCGTGATAGACGTTGACCTGAAAGAATAGCTGATTGATAAGAGCAAGAGGCAGGCGAAAGTGTTGCAAACAAGAATCTAAAGGATTTGCAAAAAGAAGATGGCGCTCTTTTTGGTTATATGATATGAATATTTATTTTTTCTATAGATATATTAAGAATGTGAACGAGGAAAAACCCATATAATGACAAAAATCATGGTTTGATAGAAAATGAATTTTTCTGATCCTTCGGTTTGACGTAAATCCTGTGATATTGCCGCGCGACGCAATTTCACAGACGCCGTCGGCAAAGGTGCCGGCATGTGAACGTGGTAGGGGCACGTCCACATGCCGGCAGGTCGCACTCCACAAACCACACACTATTTCCTGCACTCTCTGACCTGCCGGCAGGCTGCGATCTAGATGGCATCTCAAATTTCGACAAAAATAGATCGTGAACCTGCCGGCAGGTTCACAATTCGGCCCAAATAAATGGCAGACGAGGACATTTTTTGATTTCTTTTCGATTCTCATACTATTTCACAGCAAAACCGGACCGTAACACAAAAAAATAGATGATCAGCCTGGCTTGGGGGTCCCCGGAGGCAGTTAGAGATTTTAGGGACCTCAAGTCCACATCAGGGCGACCTCAAGGCATGAGATGCCGGCAGGTAGGGTGGATTACTACGGGCCTAGGAAACATTCAGATTGGAGGCATGACGATCAAGAAGACCCTCCTTCAAGTACCTGGGAAGCCGTATCTCCGCAGATGGAAGTCTACACGACGAAATAAGCGGTAGAGTTAATGCAGCTTGGATGAAATGGAGAAGCTTGACAGGAGTGCTATGTGACCGAAGGATGCCGAGAGACCTCAAATCCCTGATATACCGCACGGTAGTTCGTCCAACGGCGCTATATGGAAGCGAATGCTGGCCGTGTACCCGCAGTAAAGAGAGGGAGATTGCCGTAATGGAGACGAGGATGCTGAGGTGGACTATAGGAGTTACCATGATAGACCACATTACCACTTTGTACGGACACTGCCTTTAAAGGCAACATATACTTCAATTTTGAATGTTCTACTTGCTCTTCTAAATGTTTACCGACAGTTGCAGTTTCATCTTCGTCATCAGAGTCTTCTATAACATTTATCTAAGCGAAGGAGCAAGGCTTAAATTTTTTGATTTTAGATTTTTTTGCATTTTTATGAATCAATAGAGCAGACTCTCCATTATGGCCATTGCTCGATTGCGTCTGCATAGTATTTTTTCTGAAGACAAAAAAATGATTTTAGAAGCTAAGACAGCTATGACTATGAATCTTGCAAATCCGTACTATCAAATTTGCTCAGACACTGATTTCAAAAAATCTCACCTATCTCGGGAACACCATTAATATGGTGTTTTTCAGCTAAAACATCAGCAAGGGGATGAAGATAGGGGTTTAGTGGAGGCAAGGAGTAGTTTCCGCCTCCCGTGCCCGTGTACTTCTCTTTCTAAACAAGTTGGTCATCATACTAATTTTTAAGAAGGGTAAAATACCTCGGTTTTTAGGTATTTTTGCACCTTCTTTATTTCGTTTTTGATTTTCTCTTCGATCTGTTCTTTTGTTCTATTGGCTATTCCCATAGACGATATTTCGATACTCCATTCGTGTAAAAGTGCTTGTTGATACTTTCATCACTTTTTCCGCCTGAAAATACGTAAATTTGGTGAAGTAATCCCAGAAACATATATTAGATTGAAATTTCGTTCTTTCAAAAAGAGAAACATTATGCAGAATAAAGATCCTCAAAAGCTTTGGGCGTTTTTGAAGCCGCTTTCTATCCTCTTTAGAATGGTGGTTTCCTCAGCTCTCAGAAGGTCACACCTACACCACAAGTTTTTTTTGCCAAGGTCAAATTCCGCTATTTTTCTAAATTTTTGTACCCAACTTCCAACCATACACAGTCCAAGTAAACAGTGAATAGAGCAAGCCTTACAAGATACAAAACAATTTTTTCCGCTTTTGCCTAACTCGTCATAATTTTTTTGGTAGAATTTCTCTTGAGAAAATCGAAATTCGGGAGACATGTATAAAACATAAACTCATCAAATAGCAAACAGATTCCGAAACTCAAAGCTTATAAAAAACGATGTGGTTCAACATTAATTTCAAGATACAAATGAGCGTGAGTCAAAATATCAAAGCTGGAATCTTCATGCTCAGCGCGAGGCAGGTTTAGAAACAAAAATTATGAGGATCTTGTATCTAAATACTCTATCAGTTAAAAATAAAAAGTCTGGGTTAAAAAGTGGAGAAAAAGCCGCATCGAATGACACCCAAGTTGTTCTCCGTTCGAGTCTACGAGATCTACGAGGTTTCAATCCACAAAATATGGACTTCGATAGTATCAAAAAAATTTAAAAACTTCAAAAACCAAGCTACGAAAAAGAAAAAGTTGGAGTATAACTTAGGTGCTTTATCCTTCGCTTACTTGAACGTCTTTGTGTATGTAAAAAAAATTTAGAAAATTGGCGAAACTCAACTATGACAAAAACCATGGGTTGTAGTCTCTCGCTGTTATCTGAGAGATCGCTGACTACACTGCAACTCAATCATAACCGTTTCAAAGAGGATGAGCTGCATCGAATGCTGCCAAAAGCTGTGTAATATCTTTTCTGCGGGGTGTTACGCTTGTTCGAAAACAGAAAGACGACCAAATATATTCTATGATGAGAATTGTTCTGTTTAATTTTTTTGAACATCGGTCAGCTCAGACACGCAAAAAAATATTGCAAGGTTTTCTACGTTCTGCGTACGGTTTTAAGAGAATCTAAGAGAATGCTGCATAAGGACCTGGTGGGGCACAGCCAAGATGAAAGCTGATCACCTTGATCGAAGAAAATGTGCGCCCTGTCTACGAGAAATTAGGTTGATTATCAAGAGTCCCATATATACAACTTGCAGAATCATATACCATATGAATATGAGGTACATATAGCCTCCTTCCCACAATAAAATCTTGAAGTATAACGAAAGATGACGCTTCGCATGTCAAGCTGGTAGGGTAAACGTGAAATAAGTGACAAGCATTGGCATACCGAGCGAGAGCCCCACTCCCCCCCCCCCCCCGAGAATGTGTCGCGAAATTTTTTGAAAGTTACGTACATCAGTTATAAAAATGCGGAAGTGACTTGTTCATAATTATAAGTAAATTACAAAATTTTGAAATATCTCAGTGAAAAAAATTTCGGCGTAAATGACGCCACGCCCTTCATCGAAAAAAAAATTTTTTTCCCGTCTACTTCCCGTCTCCGGCAGCAAAGAAAATCGCGCAGAGACAAGCAAACGCTCGTCAATGACATAAATCCCAGTGAGCAAGATCTTGTACACATGACGAACGTTTGAGGCTGACTATTGTGTGTCGGCGACCTCATAACGTATTTACTGAACGAAGAGTCAATGAGAGAATGTGAAGTATTCAAAGGACTTTATTTTGGAACATTCGTTAATTTTTGTGAATAAAGAACTTTGAGAATGCAGAAGTGCAAAAAACAAAATGTATCGGTCGCATTTTTTTATAAAATACGGCTCGTAGAAAAAGCAAAAAAGTTTAGGAAAGGTGGCAAAATAACGCCAAGACTGATGTCTTTATATTTGAGAAACTGCAGAAATAGAATTCAAGCTATATAGCTTTGGTTCTTCAGTTATTTTTTTCTAAAAAGGCCAGACAAGAGAAGATGGCGTGACTAGAAAACAGCTATGGTGCAGAAGGTACTTGGCCGATGCTGATTGTTATGAAAAAGGAGGAAGGAAGAAAATGAGGAAAAAGAAGGGGACAAAACTTAGAAATTGCTAGGCAGGAAAATACAGTATTCCTACAATTTAAAAAATGTGACAAATTCAGTTTCACGGAAAGCGATTGGATCTAACGGATGTGAAAAACGAGAGTGCACTGTGAAAGCGGGATTTGTACGAACACTAGCAGTTCGCTCACCCAGTAAATCAATTATTGATTTATCAACTAGATGACATAACGTGAGAAAGGATGGGAGGATGGAGAATGAGGTTTCAACTTTGAAGACACAGAAAAACATAATTAAAATTTGAAATTTTCCCACCTGCCTTGAATTTCCCGTGAAATTGGTCTTTGTTCTTCAAATAAAGGCCAATCCGAGTCTTGGTTTCCTCCTCAGTGAATGGAGGGGGCTTGCGTTCCATGCGTTCGCCCTTAGCTTTCTTGCTCTGGGACATCTGAAAATTTTTCACAATAATATAGAATATTGTTCATTGAGCGTTTACTTAAAAAGACTTGAGAAATATCAAGCTGTACGAATCACTATACTTCGCTTCCTCTGAGAAAGCGTCACTTCACGTGTATTTTCCATTGAGAGATTCTCGACTAAATATGAATTTACACTTTCTTTTGAACAATTATGTTTTCGTAACAGTCGAATCAAGGAGATCTCGAAGAATGAATTCTGTAACCCCACTTTTTAAAAAGTCATGTTTCTTTTCTACTTTTTTGACAATTTTCAAACGGGCCCTTCTTAGTAATACAAATAATAACGATAGACGGCAAACCCAAAAAGACAAGAGCCTTAATATTTCATTCCAGCGTTCCTGCAATTATTACTTGCATGGATTCTCATTATACTGAACCTTGATCCATTTTCGAAATCGTGATTTGCAAGGAATTGGGCGCAATATGTGCGAGGAAAAGGGAGGGGGGAGAGAATAAACCTTTGAAAATTTTTCGCCAGAAAGCGTGAAAATGGCATATAAAGTGCGCCACTAGTATATGGCGATTATTCAGTGAAGAAAATTGTGAGACTACTCAACAGAACAAATCAAAAGGAGCACGTGTGGCGTAAGAAACAAGAGTGACTGAGAAAATGGCGTACAAACTCACGTTCTGTTGGGGATCCTCCATTCATCTGTTAAGACTTGGGACCTTCGCATTTTGCCTTGTTCATATATGTGAGTAACCGCTGGACATTCTTCTTGTCTAAACATGTCAGCTCGGATCCGCAGGATACAAAATTACTATAAATTTTGTTTTTGAAAGAGTTTTATCCACAACAAGAAACTTCATGCACCGCTTAGACTCACAGCGTGGTCGGAATAAACGTCACTGTATAGCAGACTGGCAAAGGTAGAATTTACCTCAAGGTACATTGATGAATACGAATCGCTTAAGGTACAATGTACCTTAAGGTGAAATTTACCTCAAGGTTGAATTTACCTTGGGTACAATGATGAATACGGCCACAGGTTAGAAATCAGAGGGTCTTCTCGGAAGGACAGGGACACACTTGCACAACACTCTCAGCAAGCAGGTTATTTCCGTTTGCAGAGTGCATGAACTGATTTAATCCGTAGCCCGATTCACGCTCTCTTTTTTGATTTTTTGAACAAATTATTGAATCTTCAATTGGAGCAACTTGCATTAAGACGCTCAGAAATGGGAAGCAGGCATTAGTGTCGTTCCCAATAGATGCATGGAGATATTCGTGGAAACAGCCATGCTTTACTTGCTACCGGAAACGGATCACTTCGAAATCCTGATGTAGTAATCAGACTGCTTCTATGGCAGTTCTTGTTTGAGCATGGACTTATGATAGAACACGGTGCTTTGTGTGTCTATATCTCTGCAGCAATTGTGTAGAAGCTCATTTGTGTTTACAAAAAAATGAGGTATGAACTGATGCTTGTGCGAGTTAGCTTACTACGCGGGACTTTGGAAACATGCGAGAGCAGTTCGAATGTATCAAACTTGGGTACCACTACATCTAATTGCAGATACAAGTAGAATCTGTCGATACATTTGTTTACGCGAGCGGCCAGCAGTGTGTCCGTCTGATCAGCCGGCAATGTCCTTGCCATGTGAGCGGCCCACGGTGCCCTTGATCTTCTCCTAAGAATTATCACACGTTGTGGGCGTAAATGATGCCTACGTGAGATACGACGCAGCATTTAGGCTATCCTTTGCATTGATACTCCATTTGATACTCCATAGCAAGTATCTCCCTTGACCAGCGAGGCTCAACGAGCATGTATGAGGTTACTAGTGCAATGAAGAGTGATGGTGCTAGAATATGCTTGTTTGCTTACCTTTGGAAGGTGACAGATTAGTTTCACGACCATCCATATTTGCTATTGCAATCTTATTTTATTTTTGTTTATTTTATTTATGACTACACTAGAAGTGTACCGAGAAAAAGAAGAAAGAACTAAAACTGATGGGATACACTAGCTGTCCTCGAAATACAGGATGAATATGATAAGGAAAAGCAGAAAATTACAAATTGAAACAATTAGATAGATACAGAACCAAGTTGTCATTCTGTCATGTAAAGTTGTAAGATAAACAAAACCTTGCCTCCTCTAAAAATTATAGTGTTCCTTTCAGAGTGCCAGCGAGCTTGCGGGCGAAGGCTAGCTGACTCGACCTCACTAGCGTTCAATCTTAGAGAAGAGCAAGATTATGGAGCACTTGAAACAGCTTAGTATTTCCATATAGAACTGTTTGGTTATTTGGGCATTGGGATGAAGATGGAGTTTATGCTAGATAAGACGAGTTGGTTTCTCATTTAATTTATCGATAAATTCATGGATATAGTTAGTAATAGTGGAATATGAAACGGATAGTCTTTAATCTATTGACTCTAATGGAGTTGGAGTTGTTGACTTGGAACAACAATAGGCAGGTGTACAGAATACGTTCAAAAATCACAGATGTCAGGAAGTTGAGGCGAATTTACATTTTGACAATTTTCTTCGGAAAATCTTGGAATTATTACTAGCTATTAGCTTGCCTACCCTCCGCTCGGCCCTGTCATCTAATAAAGGCCCCATCCCTATCCCTGTACAGCCTTTCCCTGTGCCCACTTCAACACTTCATTTCCCGTTCCCTGTGTTGTTTTTGAAATCAGCATGCCCACTTACCTCCTATGCCAATTTCCAGCCCTGTAGCTCAAACTTTGCAAAAAATCGATAAAATCGATAAAAGTAACTGATAGTTCTAAAAAATAATAATGTATTCGTAATCAGCATGTTCGCTTAGCCCCTGTGCCAACTCCCAGCCCCCGCGAAAACTGCGAAAAAAATCGATAAAAATCGATAGAATCGATATTGATCGATAACGAAAAGTAGCCTATGACACGCTCACTGCCCAGAAGTGTGTGCCAAGTTTGGTCCAAATCGTTCAGAAATAAAAATTTTTTATTCGAAACATACGTACAGTCATACATACATACATATAGACAGAAGACAGACAGATAGACACACATTCAGCTTTATATATAAGATGATATAACGTGGAAGTAAAGAAAACCATCTACAAGTTCGATAAGCAAAAGAGTTGAAAGTCATAAAAGGTAGCTTTTTTCCTAATTTCGATAATGCAAGCCAAACTTACTGATCGTTTACCACAGGGTCTAAATCTAACACTTACTCGCTTCGAGTTTACTTTCAAGGGCAAGATTGGGAAGCAGAGAGTAAGAGTCAAGAATACGCCTGTACCTCAAACTCTGAAGCTTGAGCATATTGAGACGCGAACGGTAAAATGGTAAGGTTGGAGAATATCCATTCGTAAAGCTTCAATAGAATAGTAACCTCGTAGAAGGTTTTAGAAGATTCGTTTCAAAAATGGGCTCCAAATAGGCGAAGCATATTCAAGATGTGGCATAACAGCTCTTGTACAATTTCAGGAAAGCATCAGGATCGTTGCTATGTATGTTTTTGAATATTGTAAAGAATATCAATGATTTCTTGATTACATGATCTAGGTGGGAAGAGAATGTGAGGGAGCTGTCAAATCTTTTTTTATTCGCTGGAAATAAGCCTGCTTTTTTGGCTGGAAACTGTATCAGAAAAAAAGAGCATTTAGTGATGCTTCTGCAGTATAGCCAGTCTGCAAGCACTTACACATTGAAGCTTAACAACCTCAACACCTTGAAACACTGCCGACGCTATCAAATTCACAGTCTCCTACTGAACTAAATTTTCTCTCTTCACGCCTCTCGTACGTGTAAAGGATGAAGGATGAAAGATTCGGCTACGGCTCATCATCTCTAAGGCCGTGCTCCGAACGTATTCCACTTCGTAGTTAAAGAGGCAATCAAACGCGTACCGATCTTGTTGTTGTTCACAGTCCTTCATGGTAACTAGCAGGAAGCAGCTGATTACCAAATCAGTTGATTTACTCTGATACATTACCATCCCCAACGGGTCTCAGGGACTCGCGCAATGCGGGCAGCCAGCCATGACCTTACAAACGCTCGTTGGGGTGTGGGACTGTACGGTCGTCAAGGACCGTTCGTACGAGTGACGTGAGGCGCACGCACATTTACTAGTGCTCACCGCTTGCGGGGGAGAGGTCGGCAGCTCGCTTACTATTAGGGTATATATTTTGTCTGAGACACCTTGACCAGATTACTCAAATTCACCTTGACCATTTTTCTTCAATTTATCTTAGTCCTGTTCACATCTTGGGAAAGTGGATCATTCTCTGCGACATTGACCAAACGTTGTAAAGTCCACATCATCACTCTTGCTGAGAGTAGCAACCTCACACAGGCTCATTCGAACCTCGCCGGTTAAGGAAGATTGTTGATACAGCATATCAACGCAAAACGGGCCAAAATGCAGCACCGTACCTCAGGCAATATCATTGCCCTTTATTTTCTCTTCAAAATTCTCACAGCTTGTGATAATTCTAAGAGGAACATAAAGGGCACTGTCGGCCGCTTGCATGGCCACTATTGCCGGCTGATCAGACGGACATACTGTTGGCCTCTCGTACACCGCATATCCTTGAAATAGGGTGCTTAGTTGGCCCGGAGGGAGAGTCAAACCTTGGTCAGACTGTCATAGCGGCGCATCACACTACGCCATTCTTCAGCAGATGCATATGTTGACATCATGTTTTGCCAAATCTGGGTAAAAGATTACATATCTTAAACTTCATTAAAGCGAGCTTGCTATTGATTTCATATGTGTCCTAACAAAAAACCATGTGATTCAACTGAAGTACGTTGCACTATTTACACACCAGCCAATAAAGAACTAAGGATAAAGAGTTCGGCGTCTTCAATACCCTTTGTGCTGCTACTGATTGCGTGCGGCCCTATTACAGTGACTTGCGGAGGTCAGCCGATTACCACGTCAGTGCTTTTATCCTCCCAGCAACACTGGTATCAATTTATCAGCCCCGGGGGTAGTGGGCTTGGTGGGGATCGGACCCGGGTTCGATCTGGTCGTAGCGGCACTTCATACAACTACGCCAATCGCTCCCGCACCAGCCAACATGTATGACTAATGAACAGAGAAGATGTATTCAGCGCGTTTAGTGTTATGATTGCAGAAAAAAGATACACGGACATGAAGTTGATAAAATCCCAATCTTTATCTTCTTCTGGCATTGTCAACAACTTTTGTAAACATAAAAGCATTTCTTTTTCCAAGCAAAAACAGTACCGAAGCTTAAATTGGATTGGCCACATCCGCATATCAAACCTTACACTCTGGTTCTTCAAGTCGAATTTGTAGCTTCCGTATCGCTGCGCTCATCCTTTTGACGATGTAATTAAAATAAAGTGAAAAATATATTAAGTTGTCCCGAAAATTTTGTCGGTTTTTTCAAACCGCTATAAAACTATGCACAATGAAGATCTGAATGAGCTTTAACATGCATTCGATGCAGCTTTTTTTTCTCTTTCTTATGGTTGCATTACCTAGCAACAATCCTGTATGCTTCTTTTGATATATGTTACAATTCTTCACCCGTCATTTTTATCTGCCCAAAGTTAGGCTAATTTTTAAAAATTTCATTCCAATGTTCCGGAGGTGGTTAAGTAGGGCGCAAATAGAACAATTCTCGGACTATAAGGCAAGATTTTTAAATTTCCTTAATCCGCTGTTTGTAGCCTGAAAAAAATTATTTCTTAAGAGGTTTCGATTTTTGGCAAAGTCATGAAACAAGCAACTGCAGCAAAAACATGAAAGCTCTTAGAATTTTTGCTAATTGAAACTTGATTGCTAATAAACAATAACCGTGCAACATAACCAAGTTAATTTGCTTTCGGACTTGATAAACGTGAATCATGTAATCTCAAGTAAATACAATGTAGCCAAAGATTTGCTCTACGTAACAGTTACTAGCGCTCTTCGGAAACAGTATAAAAATTTTCAAAATTCAAGAAATATTTGGCGTCAGTGCTGAACTGCTTAAAAAGCCATGGCGAAAATATTACAAAGACAGGGTAGATCAGAGAGCAAATATAGCACTAAGGAAGAGTAAAAAAATTTGAATCAAATGATACCTAGTTCGTCCATGAATTGGTGCTCTTTGGGTTTTAGTGCGGATGAAAAAAAACCGTCAAAACTTTCGGGACAACCTAATATAATGCGACTATACCTCTTCTATGCTTTCAAACCCCTACCCAAACAGGTATCAAAAAGAAGGTCTCAAAGCAAGTATAAGCGTCTCAACGGCCAAAATCTGTTTATCAAATGAATATCGAGCTTTCACGCATTTTATCAAGTATAATGCAACCAAGAATATTGTCGTATAACATTGTCCAACTTCGGTTGTTTACTAATCTTGGCATCAGCAGTTGATAATCGTTTGAGCTTGCTAAGCGTCGACCAAGATATCAGCCACACTTTATTCACGGCCAACGTTTCGGCGGGATCGCCTTCGTCAGAGCCTAGAAAGTCGAAAACATAAGTGAAACATTCTCATAGACGCCAAGATCTCAGCTCAAGACGAAAGTCAAATTGGAGAGAGGCAAAGGCAAAGGGAGATCGGGTAACCAAGACTCACCTTCGATAACGTGTGATGATGTGTTAGACCACCATATACTCACACCATACCTCCTCTCCTATTTATAGTGCTCGGGTGACCTGACCTCATATCAAAACCCACAGAGGTATTGATATGGCGCCAGTTCATTGGTGATGGCTATGCACTCTTCCTTCCGGTTCATCTTTGGATTCTTGGTGTTGATCCAGATCGCTTCCAAAGTTTTGCGCGCTAGGAGGTCGGTATCTTATATTATCTTATCTAATCTTCTAAACCAGCAATACCCAGTTAAGTTACCCTGAGTTAATACCCTAAGTTCACGCGGGAAAAGCCCAGGGAAAATTGGCTACCGTTTCTCAATGTACAAGTACGGCTGTGCGGTGGGGAATATAAAACTAGGTGGTACCGCAAACTCAGCTGCAAAAACATTTTAGTACATTATTTGTCTGCGCATCCCAGCAAGCTTAAAAAGGCGGTTATAGGGAACATGTATCGGACAGCAGCAAAAGTGTCTTCGGGCGTGCAGGAGCGAAGTTACTCTATGGAGTTAGCTTATCAAGTAGCTCAGTCTAATGGGTATACCGGTGAGCCTATCCCAAACCCTCGCGGGTTTGTAGGACGCAGAGCCAGTTCCGGCAGCCCGGATGCGCCACTAACCAAAATCAGTTTCTGCTTGCCGTTCGTATCGGATAAGATAAGCGCGGCAGTGCGGCGATGCGTACATCTCGCGGGTTTGCAAGACGATGTCAGGGTGGTCGATATACCACCCTCGTACCTAAAACGTCAATTGGTCCGAAATCGATCTTACGATCGTACATGCCTAACCCCAGCTTGTGTCGTTTGCCCATTTGGCAAAGAGGGTGATTGTATGATCTCCGGGGTTATTTATCTCATCACATGTTTATCGTGTGGTGATACGTATATCGGAAAAACAGGACGACCTCTTTGCTGCCGTGTTAAAGAACATCTGGATGGGTTAAATAAACTGAAAGCAGCTACGCCGTTAGGCAGCCATCGCATTTCGTGCCATGAAAATGCTGAGATCAGTATTGGAGTGACTATATTGGCGTACGAGCCCGACCTCCTAACGCGCAAAACTTTGGAAGCGTTCTGGATCAACACCAAGAATCCAAAGATGAACCGGAAGGAAGAGTGCATAGCCATCACCAATGAACTGGCGCCATATCAATACCTCTGTGGGTTTTGATATGAGGTCAGGTCATTCGAGCACTATAAATAGGGGAGGAGGTATAGTGTGAGTATATGGTGGTCTAACACATCATCACACGTTATCGAAGGTGAATCTTGGTCACCCGATCTCCCTTTGCCTTTGCCTCTCTCCAACTTGACTTTCGTCTTGAGCTGAGATCTTGGCGTCTAAGAGAATGTTTCACTTATGTTTTCGACTTTCTAGGCTCTGACGAAGGCGATCCCGCCGAAACGTTGGCCGTGAATAAAGTGTGGCTGATATCTTGGTCGACGCTTAGCAAGCTCAAACGATTGTCGTATAACGTTTGGGAAAAAAATTTATTTATTCATAAAAATGAGAATAAAATAATTTGACGACATACTAGTGTGACAGTTATAGCTTTTATCATTTATGCTGCATAGGCATGTGAACAATCTCGTAAAACAACGTAAAAGCATGCAATAAAGACCATACACTGTTCACGTTTTATGCTGTTAAAAACCGCAATATGGAGATCATATCCATCTATGTTACATAAAAACACAAAACTTATTGCTGTCACTTTATCGTCAAGATAATGGTCATTATCGCCATCATTTCGCTAATTCCAGATGAGAACATGATTAGGTTAAGAACATCTATACGTGCTTTTCCATTTCCTTTCTGCTTGATTATTTGTATCGGATGAAATAAATACCTCCGGCAAACACGGCAACGATGCCCTATCCGACTTTGATATCTTTAAAAAGTCAATAGATTGGCGCTAACTTTCTTTGCACCATATAGCTTATATAATTTCTTATTGGAAAGGTAGCTTCCTGCTTTCTTGGCATGTCTTCGAATTGTAAAAAAAGATTATGTACCTTTCAACAGCATCTTAGAGGTTTCCATCACAAGATGTGACGCGCCCTCTCAGATATCCTCTCCTCTCCGCGAAGATGTATGATCGGCTCCCAAATTCGTGTGGAGGTGTATTGCAGACTTTGCCTGATAACACATGTAAACTTGCTAAACCTCCACGTCATAGCATTGCTTTTCGTTATCTCTCGCTAGCAAAAACCCCCACGCGGTGAGTTGGCAAGACTCCACCTCCACACGAATCTGGGAGCCGATGATGCAATACCGCTCATAATTCGTCAAAAACGTCGCCGCACTCTGGCTGCAGCGCACTCCGGCGGAGTGTGCAGCAGTCCGGCGACTTCTTTTACGGATTATGAGCGGTATTGTACGTGCGTATCGGCCTAAGCCGTGATAGACTGTTTCATCTAGGTGCAAGCACTAAACCATGGGCTTCAATAGTCTTGGCCGCTCTCAGCGTTGCGAGTTTTCCCATTTAATTTGAAATGTATCAAAACAGAATTGTTCTGCAGCTGAGAGGTTGTTTCGGAAACAGCGTTTCAAACTCCTTTAGTGATGGTATCTGCCTCATGTCAAAAGGGCACTGGGATTTCTGGTAGTTTCCTTGTCAAATGGTTTTCCTAACTTCTAGCTCAAAGGCGAAATCCTGGAAATATGCCTAACGACGCATACTTCACCCTTCCAAAAACATGGTAAAATGATTATGATGAGTTTTTGAAGTGGTACAAATGTTTTCAGCTGTGTTTCCTGCGTGTTTTTGAGGCAGTGTTCTACGAAATCTGAGGTAGTGTGGGTCTGCTCCTCCACTTCTATTAGAGGGCCCTAGATAGGTCTTTGTCCAATTGCATTTGGCCATCTTTATGGAGTAAATTGCACTCAAGGTTGCTTCACTTGGCGATTGGCCCGCACAGGCCGACTTGCCGGTTCCTTCCGTGTTTCAGCCGTTCTTCCACGTGAAGGCCTTCCTTATCAACGCATCTAATTGCCGCGGGCGAGTGTAAAGGGCCGGGCATACTTCAAGCGACTTCACTCGCGACGCCATTTGGCAAATCGCCAAAAGTCTTCAGATCCAACACTAGCAAACTGCACATGCATAGTGAGTATAACATACGTGGATTGATAAAATACCCTCTCTTCCGTGCATTTAGAATGTGCTTACAGCGAGTTATTTTCAATGTCTCTCTCTTCCACTTTCTTTAGAATGTTGCTGAACGTCGCTATGATGATACGTATGACCTAGAAACGATAAGGCCATTCCCAAAAAAATGGTTTGAGAAAAAAGCTTACTTTTTCCTTCGATGAATGCGTGGATCGTACGTGAATGCTGATTTTTCGGGGAAGGGGGGGGGGCAATCAAGACAAGAACAAGGCAAGCTGCAGCGCGAGTGGTGCGCTGGCAATTGTGATAATCATCTCCAAACCAGACCTGTTACCCTATCTGACGGACGGCGTGGAAACTACCGCTTTCTAGCAGAGTCCCCGCGCAAAACAAAGTCGATGGAAGTCGACCCCCAAATAGTATCGGAATCTAGTTTGGGGACGAATATCTCCGTCGCAAGTGCACCATCTGCGCTGCAACTTACGTCTTATTCAGGCTTCCAAGATCAGTACCAACCAACGATCTCCATATGTCCAGATTTGACTGGAGGCTGTCTTTGAACTCAAGTTATTGCTAGTTTCTAAATTTGAAAGATATAGATCAGAAACACCGCCTCCGTCATAAGACTTTGCTCAACAATGTATGGTGTTTGCAAGAGTGCACTCTGGTTTCTGTGGACAGACGTCACTCTTTTGAAAACAGTATCGAATGCCATGCCAACAAATTTCGAAACAATCTGCCGTTTATGTCAAAAAAGGGTATAACTATTGAAAGAAATTTTCTGCACGCATTTAGCAAAACTGGCACGAAAGGTCTGCAAGGTTGTGCTATTGCGTGGAAACTGCCACCTTCTAGCAGACCCGCGCAAAATCCTGCAAGCCGAAAAAGCTCGCCCGCCAAATATGGTATCGGAGTTTAGTTTGAGGAGCAGTATCTTAGTCGCAAGCGCACCATCTCTGCTGCTTGTGTCTTATTCAGGCTCCCAGAATCAATATCAACCAGCGATATCCATGTGTCCACACTCTCCTGGACGCTGTCTTTGAATCCAAATTGTTGCTAGTTGAATTTGAAAGAAAGAAATACATCCAAAACACCGCTTTCGTCATGAGACTTCGCCGAACATCTGCAGAAGTGCACTCTGTTCTTTGTTGGCATGCGCCACTTTCTGAAAAAAACTATGTTGAAAGCTACGCGAACGGATTTCGAAATAAGCTGTGGTGAAACAAATTCTGCACGCATCTAGCAAAACTAACATGAAAGCTGTTCAAGGATGAGTGTTAAATTTAATTGTTGCCAGCACTCTGAATTTGAAGGATTGTAAGTGATTTACAGATGGAATTGTAAACTTTGTTCTTCCTCACAATCGACAATAGCACCAGCCAAGGTTGTTTATTTGTGCGATTAGAAAAGTCATTCACAATAAAACATGCGAAGTGATTGAAGTTTTTCAAAAGCGGGTTTCTTCTGTAGCGTTGTCAATGCTACGGCGTCCAAGTCCAAGTCTGAGTCCAAAATGCATAAGTTTTGATGATTTTGGCTACTCCCAGCCTTGCAAATTTTTGATAAACAAAGTCCTCAACTTCCTTTCCGGAAACGTTCTGCGGATATGGAAGGCAATTTTAAAATGGACGCTTCAAGCTCTTTGGGATGATATACATCTGATAAACCACTTCGACTTCGCGGCCCTTTCTTATAAGACCAACATGACAGTATTTGCGTGTCCTCTAATCATTTGAGACACACGCTGGGACTACACTGATCACCATAATGACAACTTGTTCCCGTTTAGAAGACGTTCTTTCGGTCTTCGGCACAACATCCCGTCTCGCAACCGCATATCGTTTGAAGTATCCTGAGAAAAGCAGTCATAGAATATGCTGCGATGAAATTCTTGATCATGCTTTTGTTCGCATTGCCAAATTATTTCCAGCGATGATTGTTTTTGCACTGTTGGAAGATTATTCGTTTGTTCATCTGCTTGAATTTCGCCTCAGAATAATACAGCATGTTTTTGTACACTTTCGCTGCATAAAAGCAGTGTACGAGTGACTGCAAGCACTCAGCATTGAAGTATGACCTTAACATCTCTAAAGGTTGTACAGCTGTTCAACTGTATGTTCTCCTTTTCTAAACTAAACTTTCTTTCACTACGCCTTCCATATGTATATCATCTCGTATGAACATGGAAATTCGACATAACGTCCTACTGTACCATGGGATATCATGCTCTTACATACTATACAATCCATCACACTCGAGTATGTTAACGGTCTCAACGTTTCGGAAAAAGCACACCGATTCAATTAAAAATTACTGCATCACCTGGTGGCTGATCACTGACGAAGGGGTCGGCCTCTTGCGGAGCGGGTGGGACGTGCGTTCGAGCATCTTCATCATTAGAGCTACCCCTCACGCCGGCGTACATGAGGAATTACCTTCGTCTGTGATTATTCGCTATCCGTAATCTTACACAATCATGTATGAATCATTAACGGAATAGATGCATGCATCGCGATCGTGCTCTGTGCAGAAAAATAAACAAATAAATTTGTAAAATGCTCGGAACGGCAATCTCACTTTTTTTCTGGCATAAGAACTTCCGCAAACATTTAAGGTCTATTCCTGCTCAGTAAATAGCAATAGTAAAGAACTCAAAGTGGTCACATCCATGATAACTATTTCCTGCTTTTTCGACATTGAAACAGTTGTTTCTGCATCGCTGTTCCTTTCCTACGATGTGAATAAAACTGAGAATATGTCATGTAAGACAGCCTATTTTCTTTTGATCTACACCTCTATTATTCAAACACGCATGTGAACAAAAGAAAGTGTTAACAAGGCAAAAACGTATTAAAGACCATAATATGTACATCAAATGATTTGTGGTTACGCACATGCTATCGAGTATAATGCAAAGAAGACGTTCTAAGTGGTCATCAGTGCTGGTCCTTTCTATATATATATATAGCTTTCTAAACGGTGTAACCGCACTTCTTAGGAAAATTGAAAAAATGGCCGCTATTGCCTACCTCGCATAATTTTTTAATAAACCATTACGAAAAGTTGCGAACTTCACATTTAGAATCAGCAACTCTAATTAGCCCAGTGTGAAAGTTTTCAGGTTCTTTTGGTTCCTTTTTGGAACAAAATATAGCCTTTCATGGCGGAAGAAGTTTGCGCTCATTGTCGCTCGCAAAAAGCCTGTAGCGCTTCGGGACCAAACGTTGTTAGCCCTCGCCGCGCGTTGGTGTTTAAAGCGACGCGGCAACTGGATTTTACGGGGCCTGTAGACGTGCTTTATCACTTGTGTGGGATTATTGTTGACTCGTTGGATCAATTAAATATAATACCTAAATGCAATCTGATGTTTTGTCTAAATGTAATCCTTGATCAGACAGCCTGAAACTTTTGACGCATCTTTATCGAAATTGTGGCTTCCTGCAATGAATTTGCAGGCTTCAATTCGATTTTGAAAAAAATACAGTGCACTTTTCAGTAGCATCTCAATGGTTTCCATTATGCGTGGATTGCTAAAAAGTAGAAGAAAATACTTAGATATCATCCTTCCTTTTCTTGATGGCCAAAAATCTGGAACATCTTTCCTAGAAGCAGTCGCATTTCAATTCTTATCGTAGCCACTTTCTAACTGAGCAAGACTTGTTTGATTAAACATCTCTTTTAGTAGTGATGTTCTGAAGAAGCAGTACAAAACGCGAGTATTTTTTTATTTTTCTCAAAATCATTCAGAATAGAAGCGCGAGTTTCTCCGAATATGTTCTAGCCCTTGGTTTTCTTGGCGAAAAAAGCTATTTCAAAAAGGCTTGAGACGACATTGATGACGACTTTTGTTGCACTTCGTGCAATGTCTTCTTGAAGATGTTCGCTCACCAAGCCTGAAGCTGTTTTCTTTTCTTTTTGTTGGATCTTTACGTTTCCACTTTGATCTTTCGTCTCAAAGGCAAAAGCGTTGAAATGCTTAGCGATGCATGTTTCACCCTTCTAAAAAAAAGAAATGAATATGATGAAATTTTGAGTGCTACAACAGACTTTTCGCTCATTCGACATGTTGTCTGCATCTTTTCAAGGCAGCTCTTTATATACCCGAGATTTACTCGCACTATAGTTGGTCTACATTTTCTGTTATAGGGCCCCTAGATAGGCCACAGCTCAAATCTGAGTCGATTCGGCTCTATTTACCCGAAGAAAATTGCACTCATAGTTGCCCTCCCGACTCGCCAATTCCTCCTCCCGTGTTTTGACATGTTCTTCCAGATGAATGCTTTTTTTTGACTTATTCAGGAACTGCCGCCGGCAATTAAGAGGAGTGATAAAGATCGCGTACAGATAGGTGACCCTCAAAAAGTTATGTGCTGCGTCTCATTCATATCGAAGGAAGTAAGCACATCATTGCGACAATGCTTGAAGCGCGTAGGATTTAAAAACTGGTTACGATTGTAGAACCACCACCATATAACTTAAAGACCATTTTAGTTAGCAGTCGCATGTATGATCGCAATTGCCTCCCCCAAGTTGTATAATCTGCCCTACAGGCAGAGAAGGGGATTGCATGACGACCGGAGTCATCTATTCAATCTCATGCACGGTTTGCAGCGATGAGTACATTGGTGAAACAGCAAAACAGCACGATTACTATGTATCCGCATCAAAGAACATGTAGAGACAAAGCACGTACAACGACACTCCTAGGCACTCACAAACTCACAAAGTACTGCAGCATGCAAGCTCAAACTTTGGAAATTCGAAGAGAATTTTAGCACATGAATCTCAAGCTCAGGCACGTAAGTGTCTGGAAGCGTTTTGGATTCATGCATAAAAACCCGAAAAATAATCGAAAAGAGGAAAACCTAGCAATTATGCATGAATTCTCACCTTATCTAGATCAGTTATTCTGATTTAGCAGTATATAAAAAGCGGTCTGCATACACGTCTAACAAGTCCAACTCTCTCCAGCAGCGGACGAAATGAACCTCCGACTTTCTCTTTATAGAGAAGTATTGTCATCCAGAGAGTTAAAGTTGCTTGTGTGTGCACTGAATTAGTGATCGAAAGTAGGGTTTAGCGCTTCATCTGTTCAGCTGTACAGATACTTGTTCGAATCGGCTGGGCTATTATGGATGTACATCACGTCCAGTTGTCTCCGCAGATTTCGTAAAGCGCTTAGTATTTTCTGCAAATTCGAAAACGGTTAAGGTTAGACATGGTTGGAAAGGTTTGTAAGAAGATCCCTACACTCAATTTTCGGTAAGACTCTGCCTGTAAACGGGTACGAATTTCTGCGCTGAGAGTAGAGTTAACCCTTCTAAAGGCTCCGTAGTTAGCAACCATCTCATTTAGGGGCGTAGCCATTACCGGAATTGCGTGTATGCCTTTGGTGAATTTTCAATGTTCGATGACAGTCTCAAAATGCTATGCAAAACGCTCACTTTATTAGAATGTGTTCTGTTTGCAGTGTGAGGTCAAATTGCAGGAAATGAGATCAATAAAACTCCTACTGTTCTTTGTTGTGCTGCTTTCCGCGATGGCTATCTGTGATGCTCTTTCGTGTGCAATCCCAACAATAGGAGGCATTTTGTGCGATATCCACTGTCGTGGAGATACACATGTAAGTCTGACTTCTGCAGTCTACAAGGATTTATAAGGTTAGGTTAATTCATATAATGCACGTTCCTTGCGCTAAGGCCATAATAGATGAACAAACACAGAAACATATTGCAAGATAAAGCAAGGAAAGCTGCATAGGATGGCATCGAACATTCGCCATAATTTCGTTCCACATGTAGTCCTGGAACTAGGGCCCTAGTAAGCCTCCATCAACTCAGTCAACTTGACCTGACTTCGTCAGAAGGACTTCATAAGTTAAAGTTACGACCGCTCACCTTGATGTGCTTTGAGATTGCAAGTTGAACAGTCAAAAGTGCCACGGTCACCTCAACGTTCAGTCAGTATAAAACTACGTAAACTGAACTGACAAAAGCAGTGTGCAAAAGCGGGCAATCAGACAACAATATCGAAAGTTTCTTCTAACAAGGGAATCACTCAACTTAGGTCGGGCTTTCGAAGTGAGACACAAATGGTTGGAATCATCTTGAAACGCTGATCTCAGCCCTGCTTTTCTTAGCTACGAAACTTTCCTCTGACGCGAGTTATGAGCTTTTTCCTGAGCAAATTTTGCGTGTTGACCGACTTAGGCATGCTACGGTATCATCATCTAGGTAGTTGTTCAAATGCATATTATGCCCTATCAAAGCCAAATGACTCAATTTGGTGTTATTTCGATTTTCCATCACTTTTTGGGCAGATTTTCATCTAAAGACCTTCTATCCATATTCATTTGTCTGTCAATGACACTTACTAAAAAAGCTCATAACTTGGTTCAGAAAAATGCTTCGCAGCTAGGGATAGCAGATTTGGAATCAGCGTTCCGAGGTGATTCTTAATATATGTGTCTCATCTCAAAAGCCCGATCTAGGTTAAGTGATTTCCCTTGTAAGTAGCTTACGGGACACCTAAGCTCACGTCATTTGGTACAAGAATTACAAAACTACAGCCGAGCCCACATAGAAGAGGATCGATGAACAGCTGATCACATCCAAGAAACTGACATTTGAAAAGTTTGTAATCTTTGCGTTGGTTGTCTGAGCGTAGTCCAAGATTGGTACAGATCTCTATAGCACAGAATACATACTAACGTTTTGGCAAACTTGCCTTCCTCAGAGTCTGAAAAGTCGAAGACACATGAGTAAAGTATCCGTCTAACACCTCGTCGACTACAGAAAAAAGCTCAAACCTCTAGAAATGGAAAAAACAACAGCTTCAACCAAAACGCAAGATTAAGCCAATGCTCATCTTAGCAGATGATAACATGGTGGGTGCAGACCAGTTATGTTAAAACTACATTTTTTGACATTTTGGAAGTTACTTATGTGGTTTACGAAAATGTGCAAGCGACTTGATACTTGCTGCCGTCACGTCCCCTTTCTCTGAGAATTCGCGGCATGGGCGCAAAATTCTTAGCAAACTTGTCAAAAAATTTTTTCGGAGTGCGTAGCTGACCTTTATTAGAGAAAAATTTTGTCGCACCTTCCCTCCCCCCTCCCCGGAAATAGTGGGTAAGTCACTGATCTGTAGCAATTTTGGACTACGCTCAAACAACTGACGAGGAGATTACAGCTATGCCAAGATTTATGGTTAGCCGAACATGGATGCTTAAAAAGTGGGTTTTTCCTCTTTCTTTTTGAGATTCTCTTTTCAAAAATATGATAGAAGTTTGAGGTAACAATTATTCCTTCAATGTTCTGCTAGCTACATTATCTTAATATGGATAGCTAGATAATTACCATCTTGCTTTGTTTCTCCGCTAGCTATGGGAGATGTTTGTTAGTCATCATCGATTTTGTGATGGTGGTTACTATCAGAAATTGTCTGGCAATGCAGCAAAAATTGTTCCACTAGATGGTTTTGAACAATGCCCATTGAATCTCTTAATCACCCATCCGTTCGATCAGATCTTGCTCAGCAGTTCTTTTCTCAATAAAACACATGATTGTCTAAGAAGAGCTCCGTATCCAGTTTTAGAGCTCAATGGATGCCGTATCAAGGCGTTGTACGTTCAAGCCAGGTCCATCCCTGGCGAGTTGCGCTGAAAGGGGTTACCACGTGTTAAGATCTTATTAAGATCTTAAAGGCCTCAGATAACCGAGATTGGATCTTCACCCGAAAAACTCTGCTGAACTCCAATTTTGCTCAGATAACATTCACATCATAAATCTCAATCTGCAAATACTGATTTCTTATTACTGTAGACCGAAAACAAGAATGAGCCAAAATACAATTATGTCCCTTTTTGAGTTCTACACGATGAGGTTTCTCACTACCATTTTTAGAAATTCAAAGTTTGTGGTATACCAAAAAGTTTGTAATCAAAAATACTTTTAAGGGAAAGTCGAGTAAACTGAGGAACCTTCAATCCTTCGAAAAAATAAGCATGCGTATTGAATGCTTGATGTAGATACTATATGCGTGAACAGTTTGTGTTCGCAGGGGCATTCTGGACGGAAATGCGGGTTTTAGACACTTGAAATCAGAAGAATCCAGAATTCACGTGCATCAAATTCTTTGCGAATGTCCAGATGATATCTCGTTTAGCCTGCTCTGTCGTATCTAACAATATGTTTCCTAAGTTTTTCATTCACTCTAGGGCGTTAACGCAAGGAACGGCATTAGTTCAACCTAACATAGCGCACTTGGTGCAAGTAGACCTGACAACCTCGAAAATTTTTCTCAGCAGGTTTTCTTTCCTATCATCAAGTTCCAGTAAAGATCACTGATTATAAGTAGTTTAAAATACATTGCTGACTTGTTCTTTGAAATAATGTGTCATGTTGCTAGCTCCTAATCAAAGGCACTTTCAGAACAAGAAATCGGGATACTGTCAAGACGGCGTTTGCAGATGCATGAAAAAATGAAGAAAACCTTTTTTTGTGTTTTTACAGGCACAATCTCCAATAAAGCATTCAAGCAGTCTTACGAAATACGATTTTTTTATCCTAGCATGTGTCCCGCTTATGCAGGGTCTGCTTTTCTTGTCAGTTGTCTCCATGCTTTCCTATCTGAGGCAAGGTTTTTATCTATTCCAAGTTCCCGCAGATCGGCCTTGATCCTGTCCATCCACCTCATTTTGGGTCTACCTCTGGGTCTTTTGCCTGGTGCTTCCAACGTCAAGGCTGACCTCGTAATGTAGCTATCCTCTCTTCTGCGCACATGGCCATACCATCGTAACCTCTTTTCCTGCATTTTCTAAGCGATTGGAGCTACACTTTCATTCGGGCTCGAGTGTCATTGCAGATGTGGTCTTTCAGTGTGACGCCCAAGGTCCATCGTAGCATCGTTATTTTCATGACACCGAGCTTGCGCTCCTCACTTCGCGTACATGTCCAGCACTCACTACCATAGAGGGCTGCTGGACGAATGACGGTTCGGTACAGTTGGGACTTGAGCTGTACTGGCATTCGTCTTCGCACAGAACTCCCATTAAAGGCACTGTCCACCCTAAGTTGAGGGTGTTAAGCTTTTGGCAGCATATAGTAGTTGGGCCCCCTATGAATCCAATGCCCAAGTGGCGGCGCAAAATGCCGCTTTGGAAGCGAGAGAATCGCTTCAGAATAGCGAAGAGGCACGAGGACCCCCATCCATGCCCGCCCTCCCCCATCCATGCCCGCCCATTTGTGCGCCCCCATCCAATCACCGTTCAGAATAGCTGGCCTGTGGGTTTTCCGGAATGGGGATTGTCCGGGTTCTCGCGCATTCTCGACCTCATATTCGGAAACAGGAACATGAGAAGGCCCTGAAGCGACAAAAACTTGGAAGTCGAAAATGTGGGTGGACGGTGCCTTTAAGGCTTTTCATTTCATCCATGCTGTGTTTATCCTGCCTGCGACTTCCTCTTGCAAGCCTCCCTCTGCTGAGATGTGACTGCCTAGGTACTTGAATGAGGTTGCCTTCTTTAGCTCTTCACCGTCGATACATATGATTCCTGGAGTTTGTTTTTCCACTTCCATGTACTCAGTCTTCTTGGTGTTGAGCTTCAGCCCATACAACTCTAACCTGTATTTCCACTTCTGTACCTCGTCTTGCAATTCCTTTCTGGTGATTGCTAGCAGGATCACATCATCTGCGTAGAGAGGTGTTCAAGGAGGTTCACGGTCCAAGTCTGAGCGGTTGCACTACAGCGTTCATCACAGCGATGAAGAGCAAGCAAGAGAGAACTAACCCTTGGTGTACCCCAACTTTGATTTGGAACTCTTTCGATGGCCCTGCAGCTGTTTGTACGTGACTTGTTTTGGTAGATTAACTTTATCCACTGGACGTACTCTTCTGGAACCATGTGCTTCCGAAGGGACCACCACATGACTTCGTGAGGCACCTTATCGAAGGCTTTTCCAGGTCCAGGAAGGTTGCATGCAACTCCTTCTGCTTCTCTCTATATTTCTCCATCACCATCAATATAGCGGAGTGGATAGCGTCAGTTGCACCTACTTCCACGAATCTGCACTGATTCGATGACAACTCTATGATATCTCGAAGACGCGTTTCGATTATTCGCTCGAAGATCTTCAGAGTGTGGCTCATCAGTTGGATTGACCGGTAGGATGCGCAGTCTGCGACGTCCCCTTTGGTATATCAATCACGAGGCAGACTTTTGCTCCTTACGATTTGAGTGAGGAGACCTGATAGCCAGGAAGCTCCAGAACCAAACCTTCCACACATTTTCCAGAACTCGCTTGGTATATCATCTGGGCCAGTCGCTTTGCCATTTTTAGTTTTCGTTATAGCTGGCCACATCTCCTCTTCCGTAACTGGTGGTACTGGTCCATTTACGGGGTCAGCTCCTGGGATGGAGTTGATGCTGCGGTCTGTGGCGGCCATCTCTTCGAAGTAGGTTCTTTATCATTCAGTGATGTCTGTCGCTGTTCTAAGTGTCTTACCAAGTTTGTCTTTGGTATAAAAGAAGTGCTCCATATCCTTATGGACTCTGTCTTCCTTCGGGCTCTTAGGTATATATCTCGTTCTCCCTCGCGAGACTCCAGCCTCTCGTAGAGCCGTTTTATGTACACCTGTTTTGCCTTCTTTACGGACTTTTGCAGCGCGCTTGGCTTGTTGGTATGTCTGATGACCGGCCTCCGATTTTGACTGATGCCATCGCCTGTATGCATCCCTCTTATCCTTTATTACTCTACTTCATCGTTCCACCACCACCTTTCTCGATTAATTCTTTTCTTCCTGGCTTTGTACTACCCAAGACCATGTGTGCCACATGGTGGACCCTGCGTGAATCCTTTCAAACTTATCCAGGATTGCTATGGGCTATCTTGCAGGCTTGGGAGAGTTGTTAGGAGCGCTTGTTTTGCCGCCTCGTCGGTTTGTAACTTTTACCATTTGATGCGTGTCCTCCTCTCCGTAGATCTTTTGATGTGCCTGTCGATCGAGGTTCTGAGGTCGAGAAGCACTGGTCTATGTTGAGGTATGCAGCTTTCACCGGGAATGACTTTGCAGCCCTTTACATGTTTCATGTCGCATTGTCGGGTAGCCCAGAAGTCTATTTGGGTTCGTCGGTCACCACTTGCATATGTGATGAAGTGCTCATTCTTCTTGATGTAGTATGTGCTCGCCAATACCAGATCATGAGCTGAGGCGAATTTCAGAATGCGCTCACCTTCTTCATTGCATGTTCCATATCCGTGGTTTCCATGACACTTGCCTGCTCCTTCTCGCCTTTCTCCACATGTCCGTTAAGTTCCGCTCCTAGCAGGAGGTCTCATCCAGTGGGTTGAGTTGATGTGGTCATCAAGCCTCTGCCAAAACGCGTCTTTTTCATCATCCTTACACCCGACCTGTGGTGCATAGGCGGTGATGACTCGTAGGACTTGTCTCCCAGTATCTACTTTTACGCTCATTAGGCGATCGCTTATGCGTTCAACGTCAGCTAAGTTACTCCTCAGAGTTTCCGAGACAGCTATACCAACTCCATTTCTGTTGTTGCTGGAACCGTTGTAGAGAAGCTTATATCCATCTCCGATGTCTCGCAATTTTGCCCCGCTCCACTTCGTCTCCTGTATGCAGGCTATATCAACTCGCCGTCTTTTCAGAAGATCTGCCACTTCTCGAGAACGAGAAGTGAGTGCACACACATTGATGGCAGCTAGACGGAGAGTCTGCGATGCCTTGGATCGTTGTCTCTGATGAACTAGCCGCTTTAGCCATTCCCGTTCACCTTGTTGAGACGGTAACCCTCGCCCACTATTCGCATTCGTCGGGCTCGAATGCGCGTCGCCTCCGGGGACGCCCTAGCCTTTACTCGAGTAACTATATGAAACATGTCTGCACTTTTTGATGCGACGGGGTGTTTCTCAGCCGGCTTGTCGCATGCCCTTCTTTAGAAGGGCAGCTTGACGCTGGAATTGTGGGCAGAGACTTTGTCGCAGAAATTAGGCTCAGGGTGGACTCGAACCCGTGACCTTCAGCAGATTTTACGCAGAGCACTAACCACTAGACTAACTTTGCTCGTTTCTTACGAAATAAGATTGCCTGCCTTATTTGACTTGTGAAGCATTATTAGACGATCTTTTACAAAAGGGAGCACTACAATTAGGGAAAAAAACATTTTTTGGGAGAAAAGAATAAGTATTTCGAAATACAAGTAGTTCTTGAAACATTGCTCATACATTTTGACAGTAAAGCCTCCATAAGTAGTCGCTGTGCAGATAAAAATTGCATCACAACTTAATTCCATGCTCAGACAATGAAAGGTAGTGGATCGGCAAAATGGACCCCTGTCAGAATTTGATAGTGTTAAGTAGATTCCCCCCCCCCCCTTCCCCACCTTGAGTACACCGTAGCACCGTAACCGTCATGCGCTGAGTCCCGAAAGAGCGCTTAAAAACCTTAACCAATGACGCCCACTCAGTGGAAGTGGGTGGGACTGGTAAAGTTTTGAAGCTTTTTTACAGGACTTGGCGCATGAAATGGAGGGTGAGGATGGGGCAACGGTGTATTTAGGGAGTCTACTACTTGACACTACCAAATCTGACAAGGGCTCATTTTGCCAATTCACTACCTTTGAAGGGTCTCAGCAGGCAACGATTACTAGCTTAGAAGGCATTGATTAGAAGGCGATAACCCGAAATAGTAGCGAGGGGTAGCGGTAGGCTTTCCTCGGCTAACCGTGACTTCTGTTATTTAAAAAAAATGAATGGATAACATGTTAGAAGCTACAATGGCAGCCGACAGGCAACGAGGAGGAAAGAATAGCAGATAGCTGGCCTCGAGGGGAAAGCGATGAGGTTTTTATGCGGGTTGAGAGAATGCTGTGAGCTGGCGGCCACAATTCACTTCATCATATAAAACTCGAGATTTCCATTCTGGTTGCAATTTACATTGAATATTTGAGCAGGTCAAGTGCCATACTCTGTATTTCTTCCGTAAGCTGTTGTTCCTGGAGTATCACCTATTTGACTCAACCTATTCTTTTTTGGTCCTTACAATTCAAGCGTCTTAAGGCAAAGTCAGATATTTGGACTAGTCACGCTAAATGTGCAACATCTATTTTCACTGCCCGCAAAGCGATTTTTTGAAGTAATTGATTGTTTTCATGAAATTTTGTAATACTCTAACATAGTTGAAGTGCGGTGATCTACACGATAAAAGTGCTGTACTTTATACTGAAAGCACACTACTGTACCTATAAGGAAAGACTTACCAGCGAAAATCAAAGCTTAAATTTTTGGATGTAGTTGTAGCCCGGTGGGTATGAAACGATTCCTTTGAGAGAAGAGTTATAGGATTTTCCAGACATTTTGATGAGTTGAGCGAAGTAACAATCTCTATATTTGGTGGTAAAGAAGAAGCAGTGGTAGGACTAGTGTGTAAGCAATTAGTTTTCGACAAAAGTTTTACTGCGATTCTTACGAGTTCTAAAAAAAATTTCAAAAAACAACCGCACGTCTGAGTAGCAGACAAAAACTGCTCTTTCCGCGCGGCAAAATTTAGAAGGAAACAAGAGGCTCCTTTCTGATTCCATGTTGAGATGTGACATAAGGATTGAAGTGGAGGGTGGCTTATCAAATTCGACGAGTAATGTAGTGTTCATGCGCTGTAGACATCATTTGTGCGTAATTGACAATATGTGCCTCCACTGCCGTTTTCCATATGTGAGCAGCAAGAATATTGTCGGCATTTATCAACATAGCATTTTTCTGCACAAATGAAATTGCTAAGGCATGAACACGTATCAACAATCAAATTTGCCAGAATATGGACGCACTGACAGTGAGGAAACAGCGCGAACAACTTCAGTTGAGATTCTGAATTTGTGGAGTAGTCGAAAAAATAGTCGAAGAAGTCGAAGTCAAGATTCTCAAGACCTAGATCTTCAGATCTTGGTAAAAATCAGTTTTTTTATCAAAAATTAAAATTTACACGTTTTCACGGTACGATTAAGTTTGTTTGAACATTTTATTAGTATGGCAGAATTTACTCGAGTTAGACCTAAGTATGATAGACATCGGTTCGTCCGAGTCAGTCTCTACATGTACATGAAATTCATGAGGGCACATACACCATCGCAGGTATAGGTTAGACACCGATGACATTATCAGTCACTGATGCTTAACTATACTTTCTTGGTTTTTAGGCACATCAATGGGCCATAATATGCACCATTAAAAGTGAATTTAGGAATTCGTTCCATTACCAGCAGTAGTAGAGCTTAATGTTGGTTTAGCTATGATGAGATTGATGACTTTGAAACGCACTATAGATAGAGTTGCAGAAATTCTTATTGATACTAATGATGCATAAGTACCGTGATGGGTTGCTGTCTCCTTCCCTCCGATAATCCTTCGCATGGAACTGATGTAGATGTAGCGATAAAGGCTTCACGATACAATTTGCTTAAAATCAGATGATTATTAGAGTCGCGTTACAAAAGATTGACGTTGCTGACCTAGTGCAGTAGTAGATTAGAAAATTGATTGAAATCATCGTGTTTTGAAGAAAAAACGGATATCAAGCTGGCTTTGAGTGCATCGATAAGTTGCAATAAATTTATGATGGTTGCTACAAGAGCGGTAGCAAACCAGCCAAATACTACAGTGATAGTAGAACTTATTGAAGAGCGGTATGTGCCTCTAGTATTTACATCCACTAAAAGGAAAGTATCTAAACAAAAAAACTACTATTAAAATGTTCCATAAGTCCGTAGCGTTGCATATTCGTTTTCACGAGGACGATTGATTTGCGGCGGAATGCGTATTTTTGAGAAGAGCTAATCTAACTCGATTTTTCAGCTTCCAGGATTTTCAGATGCAAAAACATTTTCGGCAGCTGCTCATTTTCTTGTAAAAAGGCTTTTTTTGCACAGACTTGCTACCGATGATGGAAAATGGCGTCTGCACGCTACATGAGACAAAATAGAATAGCTTTCTGTAGGAGAGGTTCCTTACTGCAGGCAGCGGTTCCCGGTGCACCACTGCCTACAGCGTAGTCTGAAGAAACCCCAACGCTGTCAGCGGTCATCAAGATCCCCACTTGACTAACAAGGGAAGGAAGGTTGTAGAAGTGGTCTCTCAGTATGGGATGTATGCTGCATTGAAGAATATGAAACACTGGTTCCAAATTTACCTGTTTTACTTGCTGTGAATTTCTGAGTAGGGAGTCATAAAGGGGTTTTATGGACAAAAATCTCAATGCATAATCAGTGAAAATCAGTCGCTAACTTTTCTTAGCGTTCTAAAGAGGCAACGTCAAGCGTATATGTTTCATTGAATATAATTGTTGCATAGAGTAATCCGACAATTAATTCAAGGCCTTGGAAAAATGTTACGACTGATTTTATCCTGATTGCACATTCGAATTTTTGCTCATAAAAACCTTCCTAACTCATCGCTTAGAAACCCGCAGCAAAAAACGACGGTAGATTTAGAATTAGCGTTTCATCCTTCATAGCAGTATTCACCTCACATTGAAAGGCCACACACGGTCAAATGAATTCTTCTGCACGACAGAACGTGGGTCAATACGGCAAAGGTCGCCGATGTCTTGCGAGACTTAACTGGAAGGTACAGCACTATCCATTGTACTCCACACAGCTCTTCTTACTGACTACCATTTGTCACGCTTTCTCGCTAAACGCATTAACCGATATTGTTACGATTGAAGAGCATTCCAGTCGCTAATCAGATTTTTGCGGTAATATGGCTGCTTATTGAAAAGGGGTTGACAGCTTGGAAGCAAGTTTTCAAAAGGGGGGCGCTACCGCGAAATTATAGATATTGCTGTTTAAATCTTGTTGTAAAAATGTTAATCTTGTTGGTTAACAAAAGCCTAATACATACCTAATAAAAAAACAGCCAGATACCAGTGGCGGACCGAGGGGTGGACGGGCCCCACCCCCCCCCCCGAGAATGGGTCGCGAAGTTTTTGAAACTTACCTATATGGGTTGTAAAAATGTTCAGTTCTTTATGCTTGTTCGGAATTGATTATTTTTGTAAATAATTGGAATAATTTTTGAAATTTTTTGAAAATTCAAATTAGCCTTGCGTCACCCACGCCCCGTTTTCCAGATTTTAAAGCTTGGGGACCCGTAAAAATTTTGAGAAGCACCCCGAAAAATTTTTCGGAGTGCGTTTTTGTCGTCCCCCCCCCCTCCCCGGTCCGAAATCCTGGGACCGCCACTGCCAGATACATACCTTTCACAGTTTTCCTCAATTTTCGAAAAATCAGTGCATAACACAGAAAAATAAATATATTGATTGCAGCAATTGCGCGCAAAAATGTTGTTGAATTATTGAATTAAAAGATACTGTAATCGTGCAGATAACTGTTCTAAAAATGTAATAATCATGGTTTTGATCGCAAGCTTCCCTACGTGTTGTTTATTGATAAGATCACTTCCTATTAGGTCGCGACAGAACGTTTGCATCATTGCCTTGCCATCTTATATAAAAGCTGAATGTCTGTTTGTCTGTCTGTATGTACGTATGTTCCAGATATGCTTATTTCTGAACCGATCCAGATCAAACTTTGCACACATACATTTCGGGGCCGGCGAGTGTCACGGGCTACTTTTCGTCATCGATCGATAGCGATTTTACCGATTTTATCGACTTTTTGCAAAGTCTGAACTAAGGCTGGGAGTTGGCACAGGGGGAAGGGGTCGGGCATGCTGATTACGAATTATTGGTTTTCGAAACCGTCCATTACTTCTATCAATTTTTTAATTTTTCTGTAAAATTTGGACTACAGGGCTGGGAGTCGGCACAGGGGTAATCGAGCGTGCTGATTACGATTACAATAACAGTTTTTGAAATTATCCGGCCCTCTATCGATTTTATCGATTTTTGTGAAGTGTGAGCTTCAGGCTTGAGATTTGGCACGGGGGGTAAATCAGCAAGCTGATTACGGAAACGAAACGGGGATAGGGAACTGCCACCTAAAAATGGGCACCGGGAAAGTTTGTACAGAAATGGGTATGTAGCCTTAATCATAGTCTTTTGACAAATAAGCCAGCTTGTATGTACAGGGTGTCCTAAAAGTGTGTATACATTGTTTGATCTTTGGAAACTCTCTTTCTTTGATGTCTTTCGGCAAGCATTAGATAAATTTTGTAGCGCGAGGTTCAACTTAGATTTACAGTATGGATCGGATTACAGATTGCTCTTTAATACTGTAGGATTACGGTAGGAAATTCAAGAAAAGATTTGAGCCACTGAGGGCCCTATTTCGCTACAGAAAGCGAACCAAACAAACTGAAAACCCTTACATTAGGGCTAAATAATGTCCCTGAAACAAAATATAAACTTTGTAACTTACCGCAAGCTTCCTTCTTGACTTATGCCAGGTAAACCGCAACAGCTGTATACTTACGATGCATCGTGAAACTGTGATTGCAAAATCTGAAAAGCTTTATAGACTCCCGAAACGTTTAGTAATGAAATCGGCACGCATAAAATCCCCCACACACCACTTTTCGAAATTTTTGGAAAAACTTTTTGGAACGCGACTAGTCCAGAATGACGCTGTAAGCCAAAAATTATTACCGTAATCCTACAGTAATAAAGAGCAATCGGTGGTTCGCTCTATACTGTACTAAGTTGGAGCCAGCTCTACAAAATGGTACCTGAAAGCAGGCAGAAGACTTCTTGGGAAAAGAGATATTGACGGTCAAACAGTGTGTACATACTTTCGGAACTCCCTGTATTATATTACATAGTGTATCAACGCACTCGTCATTTGGACCCCTGTAGAGATATGCAATACTTGTTTCACAGACGCCCCAATGCTGTAGCCACAAAAATCAATATTGTAGTATAAAACAATTTATGCGCGTAAACGAAGTGATAACTGCAATTGAACTTTAAGTTCGTACAAAAAATGACAGCAGGTTGCTTACTAGATCACATTGATAACGATCTATCGATGGTAAAGCATAGAAGAAGTACCCCGGCATGTCCGGTGCTGAAGAGGGGCAAGATCTGTTAATGAAGACAAGTCTTAAGGTGAGCCTTATGGTTAACTAAAAGTGTTGCATCAGTCTCATACATCCGATGGGATACTTCCGGTAAACAAAATGGGGAACGGCTGGGGTCTCCCCAGCGATGGTTGCCCACTCATTCACCGAATCCTTCCCATATTTGTGCTCCAGAAGTCCCCCGAAAGCCTATCGTGGCACACTGTAACTAGCCGCTAATTGAGCTCTACACCCCAATTATGCCCCTGAAGCCCACCCAAATTAGCTCAACACCGCCCTCGGTAGTCCATGAGCAACACGATGGTTTGCGTCCATTTCATCTTTCTTCCAACGATCTTATGATTCAACACATTTGATAAATCGATCATGGACACTACCTACTAATATAGGGAGCACGTTTACATCGTCTTTATCGCAGTTGACTTTACAATATTGCACTTAAAGTACATGTGTAAATGAGCGGAGCGAGAGAGATACGTGAGCAATGAAATGAGTTAGGAGACAATCTGGTAGCAGAAAGTTCATAACATTATTTTGGTCTAACAGTCCGACTGGCAAACGTTAAGTCAGTCAAGCTTCGTAGATGTTGAGACGAGCAAAAAGGGCTGGGCAGCCGTTGGAGACGAGAAATCCGATGGTGAAGTAGACGATGAATTCCACTGCAGATCCAAGCCTTATGGAATTACTTCGTTCGGAACCACCTAAAGCTTATGATAAAGACAGAACTTTGGTAGGAACTAAAAATCAGCCTCTCAATTATTAGAGCTTGCACGAAAGCTTCATCAAAGTAGCATCAGCCAAAAATTCATAACTAGTGATTTCCGGACCGGACCGATTTGCTTGCACTGATTTTGGTTCCGCCCTGGAGTCGCATCACTGCCTGCTTTCCTTGATACTGTTCGACCCCAATACAGAATTAGATGGATACTGAAGCAAAATTATATTGAAAAGAAGAAACACCCAGATTTACAGGAACGAAACAAGCAAGCTTACGTCTTTCCTCTAGGATAGTGTCTAACGTACTCCCCCCGCATCTTGAGCTGCGCAAAGAATCAGAAAATCTTGACTGGCTTCCAAAAGCCGTATCAATATTCTAAAATGATTACCTATGGTTCGACCATTAGAAGGACCAATGTTACTTGATAAAATCGAAGTTCTTCTCTTTGAAACGAGGAGTGTTTTCTCTCCAGAATTTGTCTGATTTGTGCGCTGGAGAGCACTGCAGTCGACCAGAGCAATCCTGACAATCGGAACAAAATCATTGAAGGGACTAAGCAGTTCGTGGATTTTTGTAAGGTTATCTCCATGCCAGGAATATTCGAGATACGAAGTTAAAGTCTACGTTATGCATTTCTTGCTCAGTAAAATTTTGCATGTACTTTCATAACATAACCTCACCGCGTATTTATCAAACGAACTCAAATCTTGAACGGACAGCTGAAGCTGATGAACTCAAAATAAACTTAAGCTTGTAGAACTCAACTCAAGGTCTTCCTAAGGGAGCCTCCAGACCGCGCCGCGACCGCGCCGTTGTCGCTTTTGCAGCCGGTAGCTGCTTTCGCGCCGGTTGCCGCTAATGCAGCTGAAGCGCACTGTGTCAGATTTTGTCCTTGGAGCGTAGCCTATTGGCGCTAGATGCTAGGCTTTTCGATTTCTTTGTCAACACTCTTTTGTTTCCAAAGTTCTCTTCTTTGCTGTAATAATTCATAGCAGATATGGTTCATTTGATCTGGATTCCTTTTTTTCGGTCGTCTACGATGCTGGAATATCGATTTATTGTCGAGTGAAACCCTTTCAGCCTAAATTCCTCTGTAGAGCTATTGCTAGATTGCAAGGCAAGGCCGACGTCTATCTCGTTTTGGGTTTACTATGCCGTATGAGGAAATTACGAAAGTACTTCCTTTGTTTTTGAAGCTGTTCTATTGTGCCGTAGCAGCGATTTAGCTGCAGAACTCAAATTCTCTGCATTTTTTTTGCTTTTGGTACTTCACTACGCTGACCAACGATCTATTAGGTTGGTGCAAAAATAATGAGCGTTTTTATTTTCTTGCTTTAACAAAGCAAGCAGACTCAACCCAACAAAGGGTAAGGGGTACTGTATAGAGCAAAGCAAGCTCTACAACATGGCACTCATGCCTTTGCGCCATGCTCGATCCGCGGAGAGTACGAACTCAAAATCTAAAAATTTCCAAATGCCCAAAAAATCGAAAAAAATCAGATCTTCGTCCAAATAATTTCTACGGACCTCCCACTCGCTCACATCAATGCTATCGATACCTGATATCCATATGTGCGATTGCCGTATTTTTTGCTTGACTAGAAACTGAGAAAACGAAAATTTCCCTGATTTTCTCAAAGCAATGCTGAGCCGTTTTTACATATGTAGTTCTATAGTACAAGCCTAGGTAAGCACAACTGTAGTTTTTCAGCCTATTTCGAGCGGTACTTTTCGAGAAATGTCGATTTTAGCACTAAAACTGAAACGAAAAAATCCGAATTCGTTATTTTTCGAAAACTACCGCTTGAAATGGGCTGAAAACTTACAGTTATGCTTACCTAGGCTTGTAGTATAGAACTACTATGCAAAAACGGCTCAGCATTGCTTTGAGAAAATCAGGGAAATTTTCGTTTTCTCAGTTTCTAGTCAAGGAAAAAATACGGCAATCGCACACATGGATATCAGGTATCGATAGTATTGATGTGAGCGAGTGGGAGGTCCGTAGAAATTATTTGGACGAAGATCTGATTTTTTTCGATTTTTTGGGCATTTGGAAATCTTTAGATTTTGAGTTCGTACTCTCCGCGGATCGAGCATGGCGCAAAGGCATGAGTGCCATGTTGTAGAGCTTGCTTTGCTCTATCGAACAATACCCCTTACCCTTTGTTGGGTTGAGTCTGCTTGCTTTCTTAAAGCAAGAAAATAAAAACGCTCATTATTTTTGCACCAACCTAATATTTCAAAGCGGAGTCATTTGCTGCTTTCTCCTTCTCCATTCGAGGTATATACCTTTACTTCAGCATAGCAAAACAGCTAACCTTGGATAGTTAAACTTACATAAGTAAGCGTTCTCAAGCAGTATAGTAGAGTTCGAAATTAGAAGTGCAAAAAACAGAGTTTTGCGACGATATCGTCCACTCAGCAGACCAACCTCAAAGCGGAAAAGACGTCGAGAAACTTTGCCTGCACAGCAGAGCTATCATCAAAACGAAAGCTGTGCAAAAAATAGCGTTCCGCAAAGATTTAGTAGCTCCCAGATTTGTGTGGAGGCAGGTTGCGGGCTTTTCCTGATTTTGATGGTATAACGAAAGAGTACAAAACAATGCTGCATGAAGTTCCAACCAGTTCACACTTACATTCAGGGAAAGTCCACAACCCGACGTCTTCAATAGATGTAGCATAGCTTCAAAACTAAAGACGAATTCAAAGAAACTTTGTCCTACGAAATTGATCAACTACCATAAAAGAATAACCTAAAAACGAATAAAAGACAAAACGCCGTTCATCACTTTTTTGCCTAAATAACAACTCTACAGCGGGAGGTGATTGAATATTCGACAATAACTCGATTACTCCAGCATCGTAGAGCCTCCAATAAATTACTTACGGGAAGAAGAAGACCTTGGAAAAGAGTGGTAGCAAAAGAATCGAAAAGCCTAGTATTTAGTGCCAAAAGGCTCTCGCGATGCTTCAAGGACAAAATCTGACACAATGCGCTTCAGCTGCAATAGCGGCAACCGGCGCGGTTTCGGCGCGGTCTGGAGGTCATTTCTCCCTAAACGAGAAGCAATAGAGATGGTGCTGAAAACAAAGTAAAAAAAGTCGAAAAACAACTACAAGTAACTTTGGCATTGTAAAAAAGAATTTTGTTCCACCCTTTGAGCGTTCTTCTGCTCAGAAAAAAAAACAACAGCTCTTCAATAATTCAGATTTTCCGCAATAAAGTTAGCTAGAGCAATAGGTCTCACCTAAAGCCCTGTGTCGCCACATTTTTTGGCGTCAGTAAGTTCAAGAGTTTTGAGAGTTTTGCATTAGACCATTTGCAAGGCTGCTTCTTTTTCAAAGTCTTTTTCCACTTTCTTTAGAATGTTGCCGAACGTTGCTATCATGATACGTATGACCTAGAAACGATAAGACCATTCCCAAAACAAAAATGGTTTGAAAAAAAGTTTACTTTTTCCATCGATGAATGCGTGAATCGTACGTGAATGCTGATTTTTGGGGGAAGGGGGGGGGGGCAATCAAGACAAGAACAAGGCAAGCTGCAGCGCGAGTGGTGCGCTGGCAATTGTGATAATCATCTCCAAACCAGACCTGTTACCCTATCTGACGGACGGCGTGGAAACTACCGCTTTCTAGCAGAGTCCCCGCGCAAAACTAAGCCGATGGAAGTCGACCGCCAAAATATGGTATCGGAGTCTATTTTGGGAACGAATATCTCAGTCGCAAGTGCACCACCTGCGCTGCAGCTTATGTCTTATTCAGGCCATCAAGATCAGTAACAACCAACGATATCCATGTGTCCACATTTTCCTGAACGCTGTCTTTGAATTCAAATTGTTGCTACTTTCCGAATTTGAAAGATTGAAATAGATCCGAAATACCGCTTCCGTCATAAGATCGCTGAACATTTGCAAACTGCACTCGGTTCTTTGTTGGCACGCGTACACTTTCTGAAAAACTATGTTAAAAGCTATGCGAACGGATTTCGAAATAAGCTGTGGTTTATGGCAGCTAAAAAGTGTATGGCTGTTGGAACAATTTTTCTGCACGCATCTAGCAAAACTGACATGAAAGCTGTGCAAGGATGAGTGTTAAATATAATTGTTGCCAGCACTCTAAATTTGAAAGATTGTAAAGGTGATTTACAGATGGAATTGTAAACTTTGGTCTTCTCACAATCGACAATAGCAGTAGCCAGGGTTGTTCATTTGTGCGATTAGAAAAGTCAATCACAATAAAACATGCGAAAGGATTGAAATTTTTTAAAAGCGGGTTTATTCTGTAGCGGTAAGCCCGTTGCCAATGCTACGGCTGCAACGCTTATGTGAACACTGCTGATTTTGTCAACAAATATGCGAAACTGAAAAGATGACGGGTTATGTGAATTAGAGCTGTACAAGTGCAGACTCTCTATCTCTACCTGAGTAGTGCAAGTGTGAAGCAAAAGTAAAGCCAGAAATCCTAAAAATAATAATCATAAAGCCAGAAACGAAAAGTTCTGGAAACGCTCAAAAATGCGTATTCTGACTCACGGTTACCGATAGACTTTTTTAGCGAAGAGTCCAGTGAAGAGGAACAAAACCGCGCTTGAAAGCGGCGCCATAAGGCAAGGCTCGTCCGCCAAACCGATATGTATCGCATTGGCACCGATCATTCGTATGAAGTGAAGTTGGCGATCGAAGTTTAAATCGTGAAATTCTGATCTGCCAAAAGAAAAATTGCTTTTCAGAAGTGTGACTGCCATACAAGGGATGGATGCTTGGTCGAAGATTTTCTATGTGAAGTATATAAATCTCAAAGAGCAGAAAACGCAGATTCCGCAAAGCGCTTCTGGGAGGGGAATTATGGGAATTTTTGAGCCGAAAATTCGAGGTTTGGCTGAGGTGGAAACATTTGTCTTTCCGGCGCTTGAAAGGAGTAATGACTAGCATAGTTTTGTTAAAATGAAGGTATTGACTGCATAAAGCGCGCTGTCAGTAATCTCTACTTCTTAGAGTAACTGTTGTATTTAACGCATTGTCAAATTTCGCGTAATTTTGTTCCACTTAGTTTGTGAATAGACTTCAGTCTGATGGCGTTCCCAGCGTGCGTCCCAGCATGCGTGTTGCTAACAAGGGAGGGTTTGGAAGGAAGTTATGGGCGTTTTCATGAGGATTTTTTGCATGGTTTCGAGTAACTACCATTGACGGAAATCGTTCAGATTGCTTCTTGCACTACAGGATAGCATTTTAGAATGACCAGCATCTCATTAAGCATGGATAACCTATTCCAAGTAGCGAGTTCACAATAATGCATAAGTTTTGATAATTTTGGCTACTCCCAGCTTCGCAAATTTTTGCCAAACAAAGTCCTTAACTTCCTTTCCAGAAACCTGCGGATATGGAAGGCAAATCTAAAGTGGGCGCTCTAAGCTCTTTGTGATGAAATGCATCTGATAAACCACTTCGACTTCGCGGGCGTGTCCTCTAATCATTTGGGACACACGCTGGGATTATTCACCATATTGACAACTTCTTTCCGTTCAAAAAACAATCCTTCGCTCTTCAGCACAACATCCCATTTCGCAAACGCATATTGTTTGAAGTATCCTAAGAAAAGCAGTCATAGAGTATGCTGCGGCTAAATTTTTGATCATGCTTCTGTTCGCATTACCAAATTTCCATCGATGATTATTTTGCACTTGTTGAAGGATTTTTCGTTTGCTCATCTGCTTGGATTTCGCCTCAAAATAATACAGCATGTTTTTGTATACTTTCGCTGCATAAAAGCAGTGCACGAGTGATTGCAAGCACTCAGCAGTGAAGTATGACCTTAAAATCTCTAAAGGCTGTACAGCTGTTCAACTGTATGATCTCGTTTTTTGAACTAAACTTTCTTTCATTAGGCCTTCTATATGTATATCACCTCGCAGCTTTGAACATGGAATTCCGACATAATGTCATACCGTATCGTGGGATATCATGGTCTTGCATACTGTACAATCCGTTACACTCGAGTATGTTAACGATTTCAACGTTTCGGAAAAAAAGCACGCCGATTCAATCAAAAATGTACTGCATCACCTGATGGCTGATCACTGACGAAAGGGTCGGCTACTCTTGCGAAGCGGGTGAGACGCGCATTCGAGTATTTTCATCATTGGAGCTACCCTCACACCCAGCATACATGAGGAAACACCTTCGTCTGGGATTATTCTCTATCCGTAATCTTACACGCAATCATGTATGAATCATTAACAGAATAGATGCATGCATCGCGATCGTGCTCTGATTGCAGAAAAAAGACATATAAATTTGTAAAATGCTCGGAACGGCGATCTCGCTTTTTTTCTGGCGTAAAAATTCCGCAAACATTTGAAGTTTATTCCTGCTCAGCAGTCAGCAGTATGAAGAACTCAAAATGATCACATCCATAGTAACTATTTCCTGCTTTTTCGACATTGAAACAGTTGTTTCTGCATCGCTGCGCTCTCCTTTTCTACGATGCGAATAAAACTGACGATCTTTCATGTGAAACAGCGTATTTCCTTTTGATCAACCCTTCTTTGATTCAAACACGCATGTGAACAAAAGAAAGTGTTAACAAGGCAAAAACGCGTTGAAGACCATCATATGTTCATCATGATTTGGGATTACGCACATGCTACCGATTATAATGCAAAGAAGATGTCTTTTGTGTTTTCATAATAACCGCTTCCGGGGTTGAAGGTAATGTCGGGCAGATTTTGCACTTCCACCTTCCCACATGTTTCAGGCCTTTTCGACACTGAACCCGAATCGGTTTAGACAGAGTGAAAAGACCACTACTGAAGGTTTACCCTCCAGAAAACAGCACAGACGGCAGTTCTAATGAACGGGAGACCCCGACACGAAAACCTTGGTGGATGCAATTTTGGCTTTGGATAGCATGCACAATGCAAGAGCGATCGTGGGGTTGCGTGGAACAGGTAAACAGACTCGTCCGGCGCGCACCGGTTCAAGGGCGGGGCTATTTCCTCGGTGCAGAAAGAACAACCAGCGGACTGGGCCTCAAGGTTAGTGGAGCGAACAGGAACCCTACCACAGCTGTACTCCTAGGGCGCGAATCTGCGGGACACTCTTTAGGACCTCCAATGGCGTAGCTTCCATGGTGTTCCTCACCATTAATCCTCGCGAAAACTCCAAAAGTCTCCTACATGTCAAAGGAAACAGAAGTAAATGCAAAAGATATAAGAGAGACATCTGAAGAGAGGTGTAATTGAGAAGACCTACATGATGACCTCACGCCACCTCACTAGATTTATTCCCCTTATTCTAAGTGTTCATCCGTGCTGGTCCTTTCCATACGAAGTGTGGATTAGCATGTGCCATAGGAAACCCACAGTTATAGTCAAAAGCCTGTCGTATAATGTTTGGAAGAAAGCCTTGAACACCAGCGTAAGCGAGCAGTCGTCGCGAACGACTGTCGGCGTTCACCATATTCCAAGAAATCTTTCTTTAACTTTCATGTTCTCGTCGATGCAAGGTATATCTTGACGGAAGCTCCCTTCAAAAGTTAAAAAAAATATGCGGAAAAAGTGGGCGCTCATTGTCGCTCGCAAAAGCCTGTAGCGCTTCGGGACCAAACGTTTTCAGCCGCGCCGCGCGTTGGTGTTTGAAGCGGCGCGTGGGCAATTGGATTTTACGGAGCCTGTAGGCGTGCTTTCCCATTTGTTTGGGATTATTGTTGATTATTGCGATGAATCAATTAAATACAATACCTAAATGCAAGCTGATGCTTTGTCTAACTGTAGTCTTCAATCAAACAGTGCCCTGAAAATTTTGACGCATCCTTATCGAAATTGTGGCTTCCTGCGCTTTTAATGAATTTGAAGGCTTCATTTGATTTTGAAAATTATGCGTGGACTGCTGGAAGAGGTAGAAGAAAATACTTAGATATCCTCCTTCCTTCGTTCGATGACCAAAAATCCGAAACATCTTTCCTAGAAACAATCGCATTATGATTCTTTCTGCAATGCCTTCTTGAAGACGTTCGCCCAGGGTTGTTTCATACTGCAGTATGCAGCACCGACCGTCGATCGATCGATATCTTTTGCCCGCCCCGTTGTGACTGCAGTTGCTGCAACGACTGCAGTATGAAACAACTCCCAGCAAGCGTAGAGCAGTCTTCTTTTCTTATTTGTTGGATCTTTACGTTTCCACTTTGATCTTTCGTCTCAAAGGCAAAAGCGTTGAAATGCTTAGCGACGCATGTTTCATCCATCTAAAAAAAGGAATAAATATGATAAAATTTTGAGGTGGTAGAACAGACTTTTCGCAGGCTTACTCGCACTATTGTGGGTCTACATTTTCTGTTAAAGGGCCTCTAGATAGGCCACAGCTCAAGTCTGAGTCGACTCGGCCCCATTTACCCGGAGAAAATTGCATTCAAAGCTCAAAAATGCACTCAAAAATTTTCAAAATTCAGGAAATATTGGGCGTCAGTGCTGAACTGCTTCAAAAGCCATGGCGATTATATTACAAAGACAGGGTAGGTCAGAGAGCAAATATAGCACTAAGGAAGAGTAAAAAAAATTTGAATTAAATGATATCTAGATCGTCCATGAATTGGTGCTCTTTGTGATTTAGTGAGCGACGAAAAAAACCGACAAAGCTTTCGGGACAACCGAATATAATGCAACTATACCTCTTCTATGCTTTCACACCCCTACCCAAACAGGTATCAAAAAGGTCTCAAAGCAAGTATAAGCGTCTCAACGGCCAAAATCTGTTTATCGAATGAATATTGAGCTTTCACGCATTTTATCAAGTATAATGCAACCAAGAAGATTGTCGTATAACGTTTGGGAAAAAATTTATTTATCCATAAAAATGTGAATAAAATAATTTGACGACATACTAGTGTGACAGTTAGCTTTTATCATTTATGCTGGATAGGCATGTGAACAATCTCGTAAAACAACGTAAAAGCATGCAATAAAGACCATACACTGTTCATGTTTTATGCTGTTAAAAACCGCAATATGAAGATTATATCCATCCATGTTACATAAAAACACAAAACTTAATGCTGTCACTTTATCGTCAAGATAATGGTCATTATCGCCATCATTTCGCTAATTCCAGATGAGAACATGATTAGGTTAAGAACATCTATACGTGCTTTTCCATTTCCTTTCTGCTTGATTATTTGCATCGGATGAAATAAATACCTCCGGCAAACACGGCAACGATGCCCTATCCGACTTTGATATCTTTAAAAAGTCAATAGATTGGCGCTAACTTTCTTTGCACCATATAGCTTATATGATTTCTTATCGGAAAGGTAGCTTCCTGCTTTCTTGGCATGTCTTCGAATTGTAAAAAAAGATTATGTACCTTTCAACAGCATCTTAGAGGTTTCCATCACAAGATGTGACGCGCCCTCTCAGATATCCTCTCCTCTCCGCGAAGATGTATGATCGGCTCCCAGATTCGTGTGGAGGTGTATTGCAGACTTTGCCTGATAACACATGTAAACTTGCTAAACCTCCACGTCATAGCATTGCTTTTCGTTATCTCTCGCTAGCAAAAACCCCCACGCGGTGAGTTGGCAAGACTCCACCTCCACACGAATCTGGGAGCCGATGATGCAATACCGCTCATAATTCGTCAAAAACGTCGCCGCACTCTGGCGCACTGCAGCGCACTCCGGCGACTTTTTTGACGGATTATGAGCGGTATTGTACGTGCGTATCGGTCTAAGCCGTGATAGACTGTTTCACCTAGGTGCAAGCACTAAACCATGGGCTTCAATAGTCTTGGCTACTCTCAGCGTTGCGAGTTTTCCCATTAAATTTGAATTGTCTCAAAACAGAATTGTTCTGCAGCTGCGAGGTTGTTTCGGAAACAGCGTTTCAAACTCCTTTAGTGATGGTATCTGCCTCATGTCAAAAGGGCACTGGGATTTCTGGTAGTTTCCTTGTTAAATCGGTTTTCCTAACTTCTACTTCAAAGGCGAAATCCTGAATATGCCTAACGACGCATACTTCACCCTTCCAAAAACATGGTAAAATGATTATGATGAGTTTTTGAAGTGGTACAAATGTTTTCAGGTATTCGTGTTTCCTGCATCTTTTTGAGGCAGTGTTCTACGAAATTTGAGGTAGTGTGGGTTTGCTCCTCCACTTCTATTGGGGGCCCTAGATAGGTCTTTGCCCAATTGCATTCGGCCATCTTTATTCGGAGTAAATTGCACTCAAGGTTGCTTCACTTGGCGATTTGGCTCGCACAGGCCGACTTGCCGATTCCTTCCGTGTTTCAGCCGTTCTTCCACGTGAAGGCCTTCCTTATCAACCTATCTAATTGCCGCGGGCGGATATAAAGGGCCGAGCATACTTCACGCGACTTCACTCGCGACGCGATCTGGCAAATCGCCAAAAGTCTTCAGATCCAACACTAGCAAACTGCACATGCACATAGTGAGTATAACCAGGGCCCGGCATCTATGGTTTGGAGTGAATCTGGACTTCGTTTTTGAAGTAGGAACCAACGGGGACATCATTTTTATGAGGTCGTGGAGGAAGCGCCTAAAAAACACGACGAACATGTCAGGTTTCACGAGTTGAACGTGTTCTTTCGCAAGCGCGCGAATTTCAAATGCAAGACTCAAACAAACAAATGGCTTGTTTACAGCGCACAATTAATCACATGGCTCCGAATTTGGGCTATGAGTATACAATATTACTCCAAACTATGTTAAAGTTCCCAAAACTTATGTGTCCTAATAATATTATTGCTGCATAACATACGTGGATTGATAAAATACCCTCTCTTCCGTGCATTTAGAATCTGCTTACAGTGAGTTATTTTATGCCTCTCTCTTCCACTTTCTTTAGAATGTTGCTGAACGTCGCTATGATGATACGTATGAAAAACTTATTTTTTCCTTCGATGAATGCGTGAATCGTACGTGAATGCTGATTTTTGGGGGAAGGGGGGGGGGGCAATCAAGACAAGAACAAGGCAAGCTGCAGCGCGAGTGGTGCGCTGGCAATTGTGGTAATCATCTCCAAACCAGACCTGTTACCCTATCTGACGGACGGCGTGGAAACTACCGCTTACTAGCAGAGTCCCCGCGCAAAAGAAAGCCGATGGAAGTAGACCGCCAAATAGTATCGGAATCTAGTTTGGGGACGAATATCTCCGTCGCAAGTGCAATATCTGCGCTGCAACTCACGTCTTAATCAGGCTTCCAAGATCAGTACCAACCAACGATCTCCATATGTCCAGATTCGACTGGAGGCGTCTTTGAACTCAAGCTATTGCTAGTTTCTAAGTTTGGAAAATATAGATAAGAAACACCGCCTCCGTCATGAGACTTTGCTCAACAATGTATGATGTTTGCAAAAGTGCACTCTGGTCTCTGTGGACAGACGTCACTCTTTTGAAAACAGTATCGAGTGCCATGCCAACAAATTTCGAAATATTCTGCCGTTTATGTCAAAAAAGTGTATAACTATTGGAAGAAATTTTCTGCACGCATTTAGCAAAACTGGCACGAAAGGTCTGCAAGGATGTGCTATTGCGTGGAAACTGCCACCTTCTAGCAGACCCGCGCAAAATCCTGCAAGCCGAAAAAGCTCGCCCGCCAAATATGGTATCGGAGTTTAGTTTGAGGAGCAGTATCTTAGTCGCAAGCGCACCATCTCTGCTGCTTGTGTCTTATTCAGGCTCCCAGAATCAATATCAACCAGCGATATCCATGTGTCCACACTCTCCTGGACGCTGTCTTTGAATCCAAATTGTTGCTAGTTGAATTTGAAAGAAAGAAATACATCCAAAACACCGCTTTCGTCATGAGACTTCGCCGAACATCTGCAAAAGTGCACTCTGTTCTTTGTTGGCATGCGCCACTTTCTGAAAAACTATGTTGAAAGCTACGCGAACGGATTTCGAAATAAGCTGTGATTTATAGCAGCTAAAAAGTGTGTGACTGTTGAAACAAATTCTGCACGCATCTAGCAAAACTGACATGAAAGCTGTTCAAGGATGAGTGTTAAATTTAATTGTTGCCAGCACTCTGAACTTGAAGGATTGTAAAGGTGATTTACAGATGGAATTGTAATTTTTGTTCTTCCTCACAATCGACGATAGCACCAGCCAAGGTTGTTCATTTGTGCGATTAGAAAAGTCATTCACAATAAAACATGCGAAGGGATTGAAGCTTTTCAAAAGCGGGTTTATTCTGTAGCGTTGTCAATGCTACGGCGTCCAGGTCCAAGTCTGAGTCCAAAATGCATAAGTTTTGATGATTTTGGCTACTCCTAGCCTTGCAAATTTTTGATAAACAAAGTCCTCAACTTCCTTTCCGGAAACTTTCTGCGGATATGGAAGGCAAATTTAGAATGGACGCTTTAAGCTCTTTGGGATGACATGCATCTGATAAACCACTTCGAATTCGCGGCCCTTTCTTATAAGACCAACATGACAGTATTTGCGTGTCCTGTAATCATTTGAGACACACGCTGGGACTACACTGATCACCATAATGACAACTTGTTCCCGTTTAGAAGACGTTCTTTCGGTCTTCGGCACAACATCCCATCTCGCAACCTCATATCGTTTGAAGTATCCTGAGAAAAGCAGTCATAGAATATGCTGCGATGAAATTCTTGATCATGCTTTTGTTCGCATTGCCAAATTATTTCCAACGATGATTGTTTTTGCACTTGTTGGAAAATTATTCGTTTGCTTCATCTGTTCATCTGAATTTCGCCTCAGAATAATACAGCATGTTTTTGTATACTTTCGCTGCACAAAAGCAGTGTACGAGTGACTGCAAGCACTCAGCATTGAAGTATGACCTTAACATCTCTAAAGGCTGTACATCTGTTCAACTGTATGTTCTCCTTTTCTAAACTAAACTTTCTTTCACTACGCCTTCCATATGTATATCATCTCGCATGAACATGGAAATTCGACATAACGTCCTACCGTATCATGGGATATCATGCTCTTACATACTATACAATCCATCACACTCGAGTATGTTAACGGTCTCAACGTTTCGGAAAAAAGCACACGATTCAATTAAAAATTACTGCATCACCTGATGGCTGATCACTGACGAAGGGGTCGGCTACACTTGCGGAGCGGGTGGGACGTGCGTTCGAGCATCTTCATCATTAGAGCTACCCCTCACGCCGGCGTACATGAGGAATTACCTTCGTCTGCGATTATTCGCTATCCGTAATCTTACACAATCATGTAAGAATCGTTAACAGAATAGATGCATGCATCGCGGTCGTGCTCTGATTGCAGAAAAAAAGACAAATGAATTTGTAAAATGCTCGGAAAGGCAATCTCACTTTTTTTCTGGCATAAGAACTTCCGCAAATATTTAAGATTTCATTGAAACACTTGTTTCTGCATCGCTGTTCCTTTCCTACGATGTGAATAAAACTGAGGATATGTCATGTGAGACAGCCTATTTTCTTTTGATCTACACCTCTATTATTCAAACACGCATGTGAACAAAAGAAAGTGTTAATAAGGCAAAAACGTATTAAAGACCATAATATGTACATCAAATGATTTGTGGTTACGCACATGCTATCGAGTATAATGCAAAGAAGACGTTCTTTGGTGTTTTCACAATGACCGCTTCCGGGGTTAAAGGTAGTGTCCCAGCAGATTTTGCACTTCCAGTTCCTACATGTTTCAGGCCTTCTCGACACGGAACCCGAATCGCTTCAACACAGTGAAAAGACCATTACTGACGCGTTCATCAGTTTTCCAAAAAACAGCGCAAACGGGAGTTCTAATGAAAGTTGGGAGACCCCGGCACGAAAACCTTGCTAGATGTAATTTTTGCTTCAAATAGCATGCACAATGCACGAACAATGTGGAGCCGCGTGGAACAGGTAAACGGACTCGTCCGGCGGGCCGGTTCGAGGGCTGTTTTCTCGGTGCAGAGAGAACAAACAGCCGACTGGGCCTCAAGGTTAGTGGAGCGACCAACCCCAATACAGCTGTATCCCCAAAGTTCGAATCTGCCGGGACACTCCCTAGGACCTCGCGATGGCGTAGTTTTCATGGTGCTCCTCACTCGTAATCCCCGCGAAAACTCCAAAAGTCTCCTACATGTCAAAGGAAACAGAAGTAAATGCAAAAGATATAAGAGAGACATCTGAAGAGAGGTGTAATTGAGAAGACCTACATGATGACCTCACGCCACCTCACTAAATTTATTCCCCTTATTCTAAGTGGTCATCCGTGCTGGTCCTTTCCATACGAAGTGTGGATTAGCATGTGCCATAGGAAACCCACAGTTATAGTCAAAAGCCTGTCGTATAATGTTTGGAAGAAAGCCTTGAACACCAGCGTAAGCGAGCAGTCGTCGCGAACGACTGTCGGCGTTCACCATATTCCAAGAAATCTTTCTTTAACTTTCATGTTCTCGTCGATGCAGGGTATACTTTGACGAAAGCTCCCTTCAAAAGTTCAAAAAAATGTGCGGAAAAAGTGCGCGCTCGCGCAAAAAGCCTGTAGCGCTTGGGACCAAACGTTTCCAGCCGCGTTGGTGTTTGAAGCGGCGCGTGGGCAGTTGGATTTTACGGGGCCTGTAGACGTGCTTTCCCATTTGTTCGGGATTATTGTTGATTATTGCGATGAATCAATTAAATACAATACCTAAATGGAAGCTGATGCTTTGTCTAACTGTAATCTTTAAACAGACAGTGCCCTAAAAATTTTGACGCATCCTTATCGAAATTGTGGCTTCCTGCTCTTTTAATGAATTTGCAGGCTTTAATTTGATTTTGAAAATTATGCGTGGACTGCTGGAAGAGGTAGAAGAAAATACTTAGATATCCTCCTTCCTTCGTTCGATGACCAAAAGTCTGAACCATCTTTCCTAGAAACAGTCGCAATATGACTCTTATCGTGGCCACTTTCTAACTGAGCAATACTTGTCTGATTAAACATCTCTTTTAGTAGTGATGCTCTATAGAAGAAGTACAAAACGCAAGTATTTTTTTATTTTTCTCAAAATCATTCAGAATAGAAGCGCGAGTTTCTCCGAATATGTTCTAGCCCTTGATTTTCTTGGTGACAAAAGCTATTCCAAAAAGGCTTGAGACGACATTGATGACGACTTCTGATGCACTTCGTGCAATGTCTTCCTGAAGACGTTCGCCCAGCAAGCATAGAGCAGTCTTCTTTTCTTATTTGTTGGATCTTTACGTTTCCACTTTGATCTTTTGTCTCAAAGGCAAAAGCGTTGAAATGCTTAGCGACGCATGTTTCATCCATCTAAAAAAAGAAATAAATATGAGAATAAATATGAAATTTTGAGGTGGTACAACAGACTTTTCGCTCATTCGACATGTTGTCCGCATCTTTTTAAGGCAGCTCTCATCGAATTTATATACTCGAGGCTTACTCGCACTATTGTGGGTCTACATTTTCTGTTAAGGGCCTCTAGATAAGCCACAGCTCAAGTCTGAGTCAATTCGGCCCCATTTACTCGGAGAAAATTGCACTCAAAGCTGCCGTCCCGACTCGCCGGTTTCTCCTTTCGTGTTTTGACATGCTCTTCTAGACGAATGCCCCTTTGACTTACTTAGGAACTGCCGCGGGCAATTAGGAGTGATAAAGATCGCGTACAGATAGGTGACCCTCATGTTGTCAAAAAGTTACGTGCTGCGTCTCACGCATATCGAATGAAGTAAGCACGTCATTGCGACAATGCTTGAAGCGCGTAGGATTTGAAAATCTGGGTACGATTGTAGAACTACCACTAAATAACTTAAAGACCATTTTAATTCGCAGTCGCATGTATGATCGCAATTGCCTACCCCAAGTTGTATAATCTGCCCTACAGGCAGAGAAGGGGATTGCATGGCGACTGGAGTCATCTATTCAATCTCATGCACGGTTTGCAGCGACGAGTACACTGGTGAAACAGCACAACCACTATGTATCCGCATCAAAGAACATGTAGACGGCAGAGATAAAGCACGTACAACGACAACCCTAGGCACCCGGCAGAGTACTGCAAAATGCAAGCTCGAACTTTGGAATTTCGGTGAGAATCTTAGCACATGAATCCCAACGTAAGTGTCTGGAAGCATTTTGGATTCATACAAGGAACCCGAAAAATAATCGAAAAGAGGAAAACCTAGCAATTACGCATGAACTCTCACCTTATCTAGATCAGTTATTCTGATCTAACAGTATATAAAAAGCGGTCTGCATACACGTCTGACAAGTCCAACTTTCTCCAACAGCGGAGTATTAAACCTCCGGCTCTCTCTATAGAGAAGTATCGTTCGTAATCCAGAGAGTTAAGGTTGCTTGTGCGTGCAGCTGATTTAGTGATCGCAGGGTTTAACGCTTCATCTGTTCAACTGTACAGATACTTGTTCTAATCGGCTGGGCTATTATGAATGTACATCATGTCCAGTTGTCCCCGCGGATTCCGGAAAGCGCTTAGTATTTTCTGCAAATTCGAAAATGACCAAGGTTAGACATGGTTGGAAAGGTTTGTAGCAAGATCCCTACACTCAATTTTCGGTAAGACTCTGCCTATAAACCGGTACGAATTTCTGCGCTGAGAGTAGAGATGACCCTTCTAAAGGTCCTGTAGTCAGTAACCATCTCATTTAGGTCGCCATTACCGTTGCAGAATTGCTTGTATGCCCTTGGTGAATTTTCAATATTCGATGACAGTATCAAAATGCTATGCAAAATGCTCACTTTATTAGAATGTGTTCTGTTTGCAGTGTGAGGTCAAATTGCAGGAAATGAGATCAATAAAGCTCCTACTGTTCTTTGTTGTGCTGCTTTCCGCGATGGCTATCTGTGATGCTGTTTCGTGTCAGATTCCACTAGTAGGAAAGGGTTTGTGCGATCTCCACTGTAAAGGACATGTAAGTCTGACTTCTGCAGTCTACAAGGATTTATAATCTTAGGTTAATTCCTATCATGAACGTTCCTTGCGCTAACGCCATAATAGATGAACAAACACAAAAACATATTCGACAGGAAAGCTATATAGAATGGCATCGAACATTCGCTATGCTTTCGTTCCACATGTGCTTCTGGAACTAGGGCCCTAGTAAGCCTCCATCAGCTCAGTCAACTTGACCCGACTCCGTCAGCAGAACTTCGTAAGTCAAAGTTACGACCGCTCACCTTGATGTGCTTTGAGATTGCAAGTTGAACAGTCAAGAGTGCCACGGTCACCTCAACGTAATGTCAGCATAAAGGTAATTCGTAAATTGAACTGATAAAAGTAGTGTGCAAAAGCGGATAATCAGACAACAATATCGAAAGTGGCTTCTAAGTAGCTTACGGGACACCTAAGCTTACGCATTTGGTTCAAGAATCGCAAAACTACAACCGAGCCCACATAGAAGAGGATCGATGAACAGCTGATCACATCCAAGAAACTAACGAATTAAGAAGTTCGTAATCTTTGCGTTGGTTGTCTGAACGTAGATCACGATTGGTACAGATCTTTATAGCACAGAATACATACTAACGTTTTGGCAAACTCGCCTTCCTCAGAGTCTGAAAAGTCGAAGACACATGAGTAGAATATCCGATCGAACACCTCGTCGACTACAGAAAAGAGCTCAACCCTCTGAAAAAAAGAAAAATAATAGCCCCAACCAAAACGCAAGATCAAGCCAATGCTCACATTGCAGGTGATAATCTGGTGGGTGCAGACCACTTATGACTTTTTGAAAGTCACTTATGTGGTTTAGAAAATGTGCAAGCGACTTGTTTATGCTGCCGTCACTCCTCCTTTTTCAGAGAATTCGGGGTATGGGCCCACAAAATTCTTGGCAAACATGCCAAAAAATTTTTCGGAGTGCGTAGCTGACCTTTATGACCTTTATCAGAGAAAGATTTTTTTGTCGCACCCCCCCCCCCCCCCGAATGGAAATATTGGGTAAGCCACTGATCTGAACAATTTTGGACTACGATCAAACAACTAACGAGGAGATTACAACTATGCCAAGATTTATGGTTAGTCGAACATGGATGCTTAAAAAGTGGGTTTTTTCCTCTTTCTTTTTGATATTATCTTTCCAAAAATATGACAGACGCTTGAGGTGACAATTATTCCTTCAATATTCTGTTAGCTACATTATCTCAATATGCTAAATAATAGCTAAATAATTACCATCTTGCTTTGTTTCTCCCCTAGCTATCTGAGATGTTTGCTAGTCATCATCAATTTTGTGATGGTGGTTACTATCAGAAATTGTCTGGCGATGCAACAAAAATTGTTCCACTAGTTGGTTTTGAACAATGCCCATATCTCAGTCACCCAGCCCCGAAAAACTCTGCGGAACTCCAATTTTGCTCAGATAACATTCACATCAGAAATCTCAATCTGCAAATACTGATTTCTCGTTACTGTAGACCGAAAGATAAGAATGAGCCAAAATACAAATATGTCCCTTTCTGAGCTCTAAACGATGAGGCTTCTCACTACCATTTTTAGAATTTCAAAAGTTTGTGGTATACCAAAAAGTTTGTAATCGGAAATACTTTTAAGTGAAAGTCCAGCAAACTGAGGAACCTTCAATCCTTCGAAAAAATAAGCATGCGTATTGAATGCTTGATGTAGATACTATATGCGTGAACAGTTTGTGTTCGCAGGGGCATTCTGGACGGAAATGCGGGTTTTAGACACTTGAATTTAGAAGAATCCAGAATTCACGTGCATCAAATTCTTTGCGAATGTCCAGGTGATATCTCGTTTAGCCTGCTTTGTCGTATCTAACAATATGTTTCCTAATTTTTTCATCTACTCTAGGGCGCTAACGCAAGGAACGGCATTAGTTCAATCTAACATGGCGCACTTGGTGCAAGTAGACCTGACAACCTCGAAAATTTTTCTCAGCGGGTTTTCTTTCCTACCATCAAGTTCCAGTAAAAATCACTGATTATAAGTAGTTTAAAATACATTGCTGACTCGTTCTTTGAAATGATGTGTCATGTTGCCCGCTCTCAATCAAAGGCACTTTCAGCACAAGAAATCGGGACACTGTGGTTCTGACGGCGTTTGCAGATGCAAAAAGAAGTGAAGAAAACATTTCTTGTGTTTTTACAAGCACAATATCCAATAAAGCATTCAAGCAGTCTTACGAAATAGAATTGCCTGACTTATTTGACTTGAGAAGCCTTATTAGACTGCATTTTACAAAAGAGATCACCATAGATAAGAAAGGAAAGCAGTTTCCTAGTTGAAGAACAAGGGTTCCGAAAGATAAGTTGTTTTTAGAACTTTGCCCACACTGATTAAACGGTGCAATTTTCAATGAATCTCGGCATGATGACAATACTTTGTTTTTTCTTTCTGAGCCATACACGAGATTGATATCTGATTTATTCATCCCACAGCTAAGGTTTCGGCAGATCGCCTTCGTCAGAGCCTGTAAGGAACAAAACGATCTGCAGCCGATTTGAACAAGTATCTGTACAGCTGAACAGATGAAGCGCTAAATCCTGCTTTCGATCACTAATTCAGCTGCACGCACAAGCAACTTTAACTCTCTGGATTACGACGATACTTCTTAGAGAGATGTCGGAAGTACATTTCGTCCGCTGTTGGAAAAAGTTGGACTTGTTAGACGTGTATGCAGACCGCTTTTTATATACTGCTAGATTAGAATAACTGATCTAGATAAGGTAAGAGTTTATCCGTAATTGCTAAGTTTTCCTCTTTTCGATTATTTTTCGGGTTCCTTGCATGAATCCAAAATGCTTCCAGACACTTACGTGCCTGAGTTTGGGATTCATGTGCTAAAATTCTCACCGAAATTCCAAAGTCCGAGCTTGCATGTTGCAGTACTCTGCGGATGCTTAGGGTTGTCGTTGTACGTGCTTTATCTCTGCCGTCTACATGTTCTTTGATGCGGATACATAGTGGTTGTGCTTCACCTGTGTACTCGCCGCTGCAAACCGTGCATGAGATTGAATAGATGACTCCAGTCGCCATGCAATCCCCTTCTCTGCCTGTAGGGCAGATTATACAACTTGGGAGAGGCAATTGCGATCATACATGCGACTGCGAACTAAAATGTTCTTTAAGTTGTTCGTGGTAGTTCTACAATCGTAACCAGATTTTCAAATCCTACTGCTTCAAGCATTGTCGCAATGATGTGCTTACTTCCTTCGATATGTATGAGAGCAGAACGTAACTTTTTTGACAACATGGGGGGTCACCTATCTGTACGCGATCTTTATCACTCCTCTTGATTTTTCCTGCATGATGTTTATATCCGTTAAAAGCCGTTATACTACGGGCAAGCGCTATCGATTCTGCCTTCTCTTTCGGACCACTGCAGACTTGAGTAGTGCGAAACATGTTAATAATTGTCTCACCTTGAATCAAAAGGACTAGTAGAGGCCAAATCGTTGTCGGAATTAAGCTTATGCGTTTTATAAATAGGTACAGTTGTAGAGGTGGATTTGGCCAAAATTGCGGGATTTTCGGGATTTGCGATGTTTGCGGGATTAGCTATAACTTCTTTCAGAACAATTTTATAGGAAATCCGCAAGAAGATTCGGCTTCAGATTGATGAGACGACTCTTTTGACGTACAGTATGTCCGTAATTCGTGGTGACAAGGTCGACTTATGATAGATCTTTGTGTTTTCTATGATGACGCAAATGTATCCGGGCGTAAATTGCGAATAATAAGCTTTGGAATCAAGTTCTAACTATAGAAGGCCGTCGACAAGAACTGAGCAATTTTTATCCATCCTTTCCAATGATATAGACTTTTGTTTATCGCTGATATCATCATAATTTTGAATCAATTTTGGTACGTCGTGAGAAGAATGCCGTCGAAAACGCTGTGTAAGGTTTTATCGTTTTATCTCTCATAGCAAGTAATCTACGGGCTTCCGTTTACATTGCTCAGTGCAGCTATTAGATACCTCGGTGCAGCAGTCCCACAGCAACTCTCGCTAAAATCGCTTTTCTGCTTGTGGCTGGCTTCAGGCTGAAGCCTCGGAGGTGAAATCTCGAAAGTATGCGAAAAATGAACCTAGGGAATAATTGCAGGTTTAAAATGAATCTAATAAATAATAGCAAGGATTTGTGCTGGCTCTATCTATTCTTACCACTGATATGATGATTTTGTCACTTTTCGCCTATGACGTCACTGATTTGTGTCGTTTTTGGTAGACTGCTAGAAAACTGTACTTATAACCATCATGCGAGTTCCTAGCCCTGCACTTCTCATGATATGTACGTTAGAGTCTTTCTTAGAGTCTTTCCCTGCAAATGGGTGCTCTGTCGGCGGTTGGTCCCCGCTGCGCAATCGATCGATCACGCAATGAACAGACTGAAATTCGTTTACATCTTGGGGAGTAAAAGAGTCAGAATAACTGTATGTATTCATAACGGTAGATAACGGACACCGAAATAAGCTAGCATGACGATATATTAAAAACAGAACAATACCTAACAAACGATAGCCTGCTACAACGTCGAAAATGAACTGGAGTTGTGTCGGTTGCATCATACCTCAGCAAGGAACCAATCAATCACCGATTTCGCAATAGAACCGGAAGAAACCCTTAGCTCACTGGTTTCAAAAGATAACGGTATAACAAATCAGTGTTTTCTTCGGTACATTTCTTACCAAACACCAAAAATGATTCAAAATTATGACATTATCAGCGATAAATGATGAAATGCTTTTATCACTCAGACATTCGCGGTTAAGTCCCGCCGGTGAAAAAGTTGTGTCCCGACGATGACTGCGGGACACAAGTAAAATGGTTTGCGAGGAAACCGAGACTTCCGTACTTAGTTCGGATAATGCTGCGCGACACATGCACTTGTCCCGAAATCTGCTGAGAAAACTGGGAGCTCCTGCGGGAGTCCAGATAATGTCGCGATCCAATCACCGGCGGGGCTCCCGTTCTGCGCTGCAGTCTCCTGCGGGAGACGCGATATAGCAGCGATCCGATTAGCTGCGGGCTGGGCTTTCTTTCGAAATGGTTCTCCTTCAAAAGTACTCAAGAATTCATACTACACACATCTTACAAAGTGCTGTGCTCGATACAGAGTTCAGGACCACTCTTTATTAGCTTTCGTGATCGAAAGATCATTGAAATCACTGAAAATTATTTTGATCACTTGAAAACAAAGTTAACAGAAGCAAATCTGGAATGTCTAGATCAAAAATGTGAGGTTAGACTAATGATTCAGATTTCACAACTTCGATCTCTTCGTCTTGCTCATGTTCCGCCTCATTCGCCTGCTCGTGCCCAAAGAAGCATGCGTCGTAATAGGACATAAACGTTTTTCTGATAAAAAGTGACAATCTAATCCTGATTTGAGGATGCATATATGAATATTACCGAAATTGGGACAGTATCTCTTTATCAGCATCAAAATGATATGCTCGCACATCTGCTCCGAAGTTCAAACTCAATAGATTTATGGAAATAATCTTTGAAAGAAACCCACAAAGCTGTTCCTATAGCCACTCGTAATATTCCATTCCACCTTAGCCTCCTCGGACAACTTGTCAAACGTCTTTTTCATAGTGTCGTCGTCCTTTGCGCCCAGCCAAAATCTAAATCAAGAAGATGTAAAGGTTAAAAACACTTTCTATGCCTATTTCCGCGCGCATTCATTAGCAGTCAGTTGAAGTTCTTCTGTATGAAGGCCAACACCACCAAGAACGAAATTGGAAGATCTAATTTAGATTTTTTAGAAAAAACATCAATTACTCCTTATTAAAAATGTGATCAGACTTTCGGGCAGGTCGTGCAAATGAGGAAATCTACCCTTTTAATAGACTGCCTGCATGCAAACTTTTGTTTTTGTTTTGACTCGCAGGCCTAAGTGCGCGTTTCTCGATCAGGATAGACTCGAAATTTTAGTCTCATTTACATGCAAAAAATAGAACGTGTTAAAATCCAAACACTAACAAAAAATTCATGCTTTTGTGCTCACTTCAATGTACGGTAGAGTACGCCAGGGGAGAATTTGTGATGAAAAGTCTCCCCCACGGGCATAAGTCGTGGGAGGCCCTAAACCCTCACATAATACATATCATCTAAAAGGGTTGATAAGAAGAATTTAAACTATGAAATCGCAACATGATTTACGCAGTTCTGAGAATTTATGAGCTGTTGAATTTTAAAAACGGTTCTTTACCTTTTTTTTTCAAGACTTTGGATCTCAGCGCCGTTTCATTGAATCGGTATGGTTAAGATACATTCTGCTAAGGCAAACCTTACTTTGCAAAACCAATGAAGTCGCAATATCACACACCTTTACATTCAAAATTTATATGAGTTTAACTGTCTGCTGTCATTGAAGGCAGCGTCCGGGCAAAATTTCGAACAAAACTTTTTTCGCTTACCTGGGCTTATTTTTCCCGCTGATTGCGAAAATGCAGCTTGCAGAGTACGAAAACGTCGAAAATGGGCGATTCCAGAGGCTGTTTATTTTGAATATGGATGCTTGCCGCCGAGGTTAAGACGCAGAGTCGAGGTGGGACCCTACGCCTTGAGGCGTGCGACATACGCGTACTCTGGCTATCGATTCAGGGGCGGGCATGTCGCCGGGGCGTCCCTGTCGCCACTTCTGAAGCGGTTTTCTCGCTTCAGAAGCAAATTAGTGCGCTGCCAATTGGGCAAGGGCTTTATTAGGGCGGGAGCTCCTGTATGCAAAAATTTCATACCTGCCCGGACGCTGCCTTTAAACAAGCTAAAATGGCGTAATTTTTCAGGATTCTGGTTTTCTGCGAATATCTCTTGAATCAACTTTATTCTTTCACTATCTAATATAGCACCGCTTACTCTTGAGAACCTATAAAGTCGCAGTTGCTGACATTTTCATAGATCAGATTATTTATAGCAGTGGAAATTTCGCATGATTTTTCACTATTTGATAATTCAAAATTCTGGGTCTTGGCGGTTACTCCCTGGATCGATCTACTTTCTTCGCTGTACGTTATAACAAAATTTACTCAGTAAAATCCGAACAGTTCCGCTGAGTTTTACTTTTAAATGCACCATTTGATAAGCAATTTATGCCGCTGTATACATAAAATTATGCTTTCAATGATCTCTTTTGTGTTTTGCTTATTTTTCTTCTTTATCGTTCAGCGAAAATTTTTTTGTTCAGTACTCTGCGTTGATACCACTGCTT